>QWWL01000015.1:600000-894775 GCA_003689335.1 Venturia asperata
CAGCTGCCTTAGCTGGTTCTCGTATCGCTCCTCAGGCGGCCTTGTATCTGTGGGTGCTTGTGTCTCTGGCGGCAGCATTGATCCCATCAACGCCGGGTTAAAAAGTTGTGAGAATGGGTTTGCTCCTGCTTCTGCCCCCGCACCCGGCGCAGCACCTACGTCTCCTCCACCCATCATTTGCATGACGTTTCGCATCATCTCTGGATTTTGCATCACGTTTCTCGTCATTTCTGCCAGAGGATTGGCTCCACCTATTCCTCCTTGGGCTGGCCCGCCAAACAAGTTCGAAAATGGATCCGTCCCAGCATTCGCCGATGGCGTGCCTTGTCCTGTCGATGCTGCGGCTGGAGGCGTAGCTCCGGGTGTCGTGCCAGCACCGCCCATGCCTGCCAACAGGGCTGCCAGGGGATTGGCTGCCCCGGCTCCTGCGCCTCCCATGTTTCCGAGCAGCGACGCGAGAGGGTTCGCCGTGGCGTTGCCGGTGGGTGCGGATCCTGTTCCTGCGGCTCCCGGGGTTTGGTCCGTCACACCTGGAGCTGGAAAATCACTGGAGGCACCTGCATCGCCACCCATTTGTTGTTGCATTTGCAGTTGCATGCGTAGCATCTCTGGATTGAACATCATGCGCCGCATTTCTGGATTACGGATCAAGCGCTGGAGCTGAGGATTCTCGCGCATCATTGGATGTTGTTCCAATATTCGGAGCATGTCTGGGTTGTTAAGAGCCTCATTCATCGTGGAGGCGAAGTTAGGGTCGTCCAGCATGCGGAGCATCTCGTCAGGCGGTGGTGGTGCGCCCATCTGTGCTTAGTCAGTGGGGAAATGTCAACGATGAGGAGCGCGAACTCACTCCACCGTCGGCGCCAAACATGTTGGCACTTGGGAGACCATGGAAGCCAGCATACCGAGCTCCAGTGAGTCCTGCCAGAGGGTTGTTGGCGGTGCCAGTAGCCATGGGTGGCAAGGCTGGAACGGCAGGTGTAGCAGCGCCGGACGTGGAAGCGGCAGGGTTTTGTCGTGCATTACTCGCAGCGCCCTTGACCAAATGTATTGTATTCCCATCTTTTACATTGTGTGTGGAGAGGGTGTCTTCGTTCTTCAGTACGCGGCCAGAATAAATCAAGCGTATGCGCTCGGCAGCAACATCTGCATAGTCGGGGCCGGAGAGCTTGGTTTTGACATCAAGGACGGACGTGGAGGCCGGAAAGGTGAGAACGTACTTTTGGTCGTTGGAGGCTTTGACGTTGAAGGTGATGTGTGTCTCAACGGTATCGCTGTCTGGGGCTACGGGCGTGGGTGTTGCTTCAGCCATAGTGGTGTATGGGCTGTGGTGTCTGAGAGTCGGCGATGGCCTCGGGCTTTACCATGCACTCACTGTGTGGGAAGTAGGTGGTGAAAGGAAGAGAGTGGTATGTCTGTAAGTATCTGATGCCAAGTGTTTGATAGTTGGACTGGCAGCTGCCTTCCTTGAGGACTACGGGAAGGGAAGGCGTGGATGGCAATGGAAAGTTGTAGTATGTCATAAGCACGGGCAGGACAATCACTACTAGTGTGATGGTTATCTTCCCACCATCCATAGACGGGAGCAAAGACAAGCGACCTCCCTCTCCCAATCCTCACACCCCATCTCTGCCTGCGTAGAGAACAGACACCCCTTAGAACAACACGCACTGTCTCTGCCTGCGTTATCACTGTACCCGCCGAGATATGCTCCAGCGCCAATTGTGATCATGTCAATCATTACCCACGGCATCCCCGCCTTGAAGTGATCCATCCTCGGCCCAACCAGGACCTTCCACGGTCGAGACTCGCGCCGGCTAAACACTTGTAGATTGTATGTGCTTTGCCCTCTGCTCCCAATAGAAATATCTTATCACGTCCCCAACCTTTCAGTCGCCCAAATACTTCTCCCTTATCGTGATACCAAAAGGCAGATACAGATACAATGCGCGGCATCCAGATCACCCAGTATGTCAAGGTACCGCTCGCCCTCTCAAACCCGAATTCCTATGGCATGGCTAATTTCATTTCCAGGGCCCAGAGGAGCTCAAGGTGGTTGAGATCCCCGACCCAGTCGCATCTCCTTCCGAATACCTGGTTGCCATCCACGCGACCGCTACAAATTTCTTCGATCTTCTCCAAATACGTGGGAAATACCAGCACCAACCCAAACTCCCGTGGATCTCTGGTGCCGAATTCTCAGGCGTCATTCTGAAGACACCTGCCCCTTCTTTCAATCCAAAGTACAAAGTGGGAGACAAAGTCTTTGGCAGTGCTCAGGGAGGTTACGCGACGTTGATCACGGCGTCCGAGGAGCGATTGAGGCCGCTTCCCAAGGGATGGGGCTTCTTTGAGGCAGCTGGCTTGTTTGTCACGGCGCCTACTAGCTACGCGGCCTTGGTCCAGAGGGCAGGTATCAAGAAGGGTGGGTTTCTTGTCCCCCCCAATACCTCTATCCATTGTGCATCCTGCTAACATTTCCGTGTGCCAAGGCGACTACGTCCTCGTACACGCGGCAGCTGGCGGCGTTGGTCTTGCAGCAGTTCAAATCGCAAAAGCCTTTGGTGCAATTGTCATTGCCACAGCCGGATCCCAGCATAAACTGGACGTCGCCAAATCGTTCGGTGCAGATTTTGGGGTCGATTATAGGGACAAGGACTGGCCTCAAAAGGTCAAAAAGCTTACACCCAAGGAAAGGGGTGTGGACATTGTCTATGACCCTGTAGGTCTCATCACGGAGAGCACGAAATGCACGGCTTGGAACGGTCGACTTTTGGTGATTGGGTTCGCAGCTGGCGAGATTGAGAAAGTGGCAACGAATCGCATGCTCTTGAAGAATATATCTGTCGTGGGATTACACTGGGGTGCATACTCGATCCACGAGCCAGAGACGATCGAAGTCGTGTGGAAGGGTCTGTTTGATCTGATGGAAAGCGGCAAGTTCAAGGGTACTTGCTTCACAGACAAAGAATATGTCGGCCTCGAGACAGTCGGTGAAGCGCTGAAGGCTCTTGGTGCAAGAGACACGTGGGGCAAGGTTGTGGTCAAAGTCCCCCAGTCTGGTGGAAGTCGGATGTAAGCAACTGGCTCTCCGGGCATAGACGGCGATGATCAACGTCCTGAAATACATAGTTGGACGTTGTACTGTGGTAGAATTTCGAAAGCAGCAGGCATTTGAATTGGTCAAGCTTGGAATCGATGGACCAATGATGCTTTCAAGGCTGTACCGTGTCGGACTGCAAGATGCTCTGGTGAGCAAGTTGCAGGTCCGTTGTCCAGGCCAAAAGATGCACAACCTCATAGTTGCGAACTTCATTGGCGGCGGGGGGCACTAACAGCATCTCGTAGTCGCCCCTGAGCTGACCTGCATGGTAAGTCAGCAAGCGAAGTCCTTCCACAAGGCTCCCGAAGCATGCGACAAGCCAACCTGATGGTGTATCGACAGGAGACTCAGGAGTACAGTAATACGCTCCCCACCCTCCCCTCAGCTGCTCACGGCGCGCCTCACAATCTCACCACGCCAGCAGCCAGCCATGCCTGATGACATTGATCTGCCCGTGGCGAATGCCGAGTAGGCGTACTGTGTAATCAGGGACCAAGTGGGCTAACTTGATCTGTAGCTTCTAGCCTCTTCTGTCACCTCTCTCCGCACATCTCCCTTCTTGCCGACCCCGCATGATCTGCGCCTATACACTTCCTGTCGCCCTCCAGCTGTTGGTGTTGCTGTCATAAGTAGCCATGGCGTCGCTGTATCTCAGTCCCCCTTGCTTGATCCTCTCTTCACTCCACACGAATTCACAATGTCTCCCTCTAAATCCGTCAACATTTCCTTTACCGAATTCTTCAATGTCGTCGATGGCAAGAATGTCAGCAGTAAAACCACCCACAATGGCATCAACCCCGCCACGCAAGAGAAGCTTTGGGATGTGCCCATTGCCAACCAGCAAGATGTCGACGATGCTGTCGAGTCAGCATTGAAAGCATTTAAAAGCTGGTCCCAGACCCCGATTGAGAAGCGAAAGGAATACATGATCAGATTCGCCGACTTGTACTCTGGATACCAAGAGGAGTTCACGCAGCTCATGTGCAAGGAAACTGGGAAGCCAAAGCAGTTCGCTCAGGGTGAGGTTGCTGGCGTCGTTGATTTCTTCAAGTATCACGCTTCCCTGAACATGCCAACCGAGACTTTCGAGAACGATGAACGTAGCGTCATCACCAGTTATGTACCTCTGGGTGTCGTCGGTGCCATCTGCCCATGGAACTTTCCATTGTTGCTATCTACGGGCAAGATCGCCCCCGCTGTTCTCACTGGTGAGCTTACTCGTCCCTTATCCCTTCAATCCATCCACTGACTTAGACAGGCTGTACCATCATCGTCAAGCCATCCCCCTTCACTCCTTACACGGCTCTCAAACTCGTAGAACTTGCCCAGCAGGTCTTTCCTCCGGGCGTCGTCCAGGTCCTTGGAGGTGATGACAAGCTCGGTCCGCTTTTCACAGCCCATCCTGGTATCTCCAAGATCTCCTTCACCGGTTCCATCGCCACAGGAAAGAAGATCATGGAAGCCTGTGCAAAGACACTCAAGCGTGTCACCCTCGAACTTGGTGGAAATGACCCCTGTATCGTCCTCCCTGATGTTGATATGGACAAGGCTGTTCCTGAAGTTTCCATGGGAGCTTTCTTCAACTCCGGGCAGGTGTGCGTTGCTACCAAGCGTGTCTACATCCACGAGTCCATTTACACCGAGTTTGTCAGGCGCATGGTAGAGTTCACAAAGAGCATCAAGGTTGGCACTTCGGATGAGGATGGTGTGCTGCTCGGACCAATCCAGAATTCCATGCAGTACGAGAAGGTGAAGACGTACTTTGAAGACTCGAAGAAACAAGGTTACAAGTTCGCCCATGGGGCTGATACGGTGGCTACCAGCAAGGGTTTCTTCATTCGTAAGTTTCCCGTCCCACGTTAAACCGAGGATTTGACATTCTGACGCGCCCCTCAACAGAACCAACGATTATCGACAATCCACCCAACGATTCTCGCATCATTCAGGAAGAGCCCTTCGGTCCAATCGTGCCTACACAGCCCTGGTCTGATGAGGAGGAGGTCATCGCCCGTGCTAACAACACAAACGCCGGTCTTGGTGCTTCAGTGTTCGGCAAGGACATTGCACATGCACAGAAGATCGCTAAGCGACTGGAAGCGGGCAACGTCTTCGTCAACTCATTCACCAAGCCTATTCCCCAAGCTCACTTCTCCGGTCACAAAGAATCCGGTGTCGGTGGTGAGTGGGGTCCTCATGGTATTTTGGCATATTGCAACGCTCATGCTATTCATACTTTCAAGTGAGCGGTTGACGATGGAGGAGGGGAGATGATCCGAGCATCTTACATGCCCACCATACATTTTAGCGGTTGGCTTGGAATGAAAAAACAAAGTCTCACAGTTCTCCTACTTCTCCAATATGCCTGCATGCTGGTCTTCGGGGTTGTCCAGTAATCCTCGGGGCTAGGTCATGTTCATCTTACAGTCTGGATATGAAATATAGAGAATAGAGAAGTGCGTTGATCTCATCAAAACTTGGGACTTCGCCAATCGTGATACTTTCGCGATCACTTGTGTCAAATCAATTTACACAACTCGAACCCTGGTAGAGATCCTCGGCCATTTATTAACTTCGGCGGAGATCGGTCTTTGGCAGGTCGGAAACGAAAGTTCCGACGGTACAACCTTTCAGGCAACAACTTCTCCTACAAAACACCACTACAAAAACACCATCGCGAACCTGCAGTGTCTTCTTTCGCTTCTAATACACACTCTAGAATGGCCAAATAACTCCTAACTTCTCAATTTCCTCGTGCCTCGTGCGTCGTTCTCGTTTGGTACAATAATGACCATCTTTAATAAGAAGAAGGACTCCGCCAATGGCGCGACAGCTGTTGTCAGCGAAAAGACGCATTTGGCGAAAGATGGAGAGAAGCAGTTTGAACGTGAAGCTGCTCCCTCTGGATTCAGCAATTTCTTTGTAAGTCGGGCGTCATGTCTTTCAACGTGCGATATAATAATGGGTTTGCCAGCGAGTCTTGTCGTTTGGCACAAAATTCGACTATCTCTTGATCGGGCTATGCTTGCTCACAGCTGTGGGGGCCGGAGTGGCCATGCCCTTGATGTTTGTGGGTATGTTTCGTGGTGATATATATACGCGGCTTCAATACACACTAATCTCCCAATGTTGCAGTACTGGGCCAACTCGTAGGCAACTTTACAGGCTACTTCACAGATAACTCCAATGTGACTCGCCAACAATTTGACAAAGCTCTCAAAGACCAAACTCTCTTGATTGTGTACATCTTTATAGGCCGGTTTTGTCTCAGTTACATTTCTATGGTGCGTATTGACCCGGCACTGTGGTTTCACCATCGTCTACGGCTTTAGACCGATGTCGATAAGGATCCGTTGATACCAGTTTTTGATTTCGCCGAAAATTGTCGGCATCGAGTTTAAAGCAGTAAAAACAAGGGTGACAGATGTAACGTGCTCCTGGGCGTCGATGAAGCCACAGTGCTTGCATTGGACGCCAGTCAAGCTGATTTGCTATGGCAGTTTTCAATCCGGATCAGCGGACTGCGAATATCAGCAGCGTTGAGATTTGCCTACATCAAAGCTCTTTTCAACCAATCCGTCACCGTGGTCGATACCGTATCTCCTGGCGTGATCTCTACACGAATTACTACAAACTCGAACTTGATCCAGCTAGGCATTTCTCAACAATTGACCATGTTCGTCCAAGCGTTGTCGCTGACCATAGGTCTTTACGTTGTGAGCTTTATCAAGTCATGGCGGCTGACCTTGGTCGCATCTGCGAGTTTGCCCTTCATTTTGATAGTATATGGAACGATTATTCCATTCTTCTTCAAAAACCATGCGGCCACCATGCGACACTTTGAAAAGGCGTCGTCGCTGGCTTTCGAACTCATGAGCTCGATTCGGATTGTGGTTGCATTTGGTGCTGAAGGACGGCTGACCTCTCGGTATGATCAATTCGTGGAGGATGCCAGAAAGGCAGAGATGAAGAACGCTCCTTTGATGGGTCTGCTCATGTCACCAGTTCTCTTCAGCACATATGGTACCTTCGCCCTCGGTCAGTCCTCCCGCGTTCAGTTTATCGGCGAGTGTCATTGATGAATCATAGCCTTCTGGTACGGTGTCAAACTTGTCACGAATGGACAGATCAGTGGCATTGGAGCCATCACGGTGTTTGTCACGTAAGTTCTGTAAAAAAGAGTCCACAGGCTGACTCGATATAAGTGTTTTGTTCTCAGTCGTCATGGCCGTGACCTCAATCGGACGACTAGCAGCACCGATAATAGCCATGGCCAAGGCGTCTACCGCCGCAGCTGAATTACTTGCCACTATCGATGCAGTGCGACCGGACCAGACAGGCCTAAAGTCTCCTCAGGTTTCTGCGGATCACGACATCATATTCACGGACGTCTCCTTCGTATATCCGAGTCGAAAAGAGGTCCAAATCTTGGATAAGCTGAATCTCAAATTCGAAGCGGGGAAGGTGACTGCCATCGTGGGTCCTTCGGGCTGCGGCAAAAGTACCATCATCGCGCTCCTTGAAAAATGGTACGGTCTTGCTCCGGAAGCAGAATTACCTGCCGCAATGATGAAAGTGATGCGGCACAAGCATCAGGCTCCCCCCGAGAAGGCTAAAAAGACGAAAAGGAATAATAAATCACTAAAGCCGGGAAAAGGTGCAGTGGATCATAATTCTGACTCGACAAACGAAGTGATCAACGTCGAACCACCCAAGACTGTCCTCCAAGGCGCCATCTTCGTCGGACAGCGAGATCTTGCAGAGATCGACAACAAATGGTGGCGATCTCAGATAGGACTGGTCCAACAAGAGCCATTCTTGTTCAACGATGAAATATGGCGAAATGTCGCATACGGTTTGTGTGGCACAGAGCTCGAGCATCTCTCAGATGAAGAGAAGCTTCAGATGGTCAAAGGTGCCTGTGGGGAAGCCTTTGCCGACGAGTTTATACAGAAGCTACCTCAGGTATGACGCTAAATTCAAATCCCAGAACGTATCTGCTAAGGGTTTCATCAAGGGCTATCAAACCCTCGTTGGCGAGTCCGGAATCAAGTTGAGCGGTGGTCAAAGACAGCGTCTTGCGATTGCGCGCTCCATTATCAAACAGCCCAAGATCCTCATCTTAGACGAAGCAACGAGCGCGATCGACGTTCGAACAGAGCGAATTGTGCAGGCTGCCCTCGATCGCGTTTCGAAGAATCGCACGACAATCATCGTTGCGCATCGACTGTCCACAATCAAGAAAGCTGACAAGATCATAGTTATGAGACAGGGTAAGCTCGTAGAAGAAGGAACTCACGATCAACTGCTCGAGAACGAAGAGGGTGTCTATTCCGGTCTTGTACGCGCACAGGCTATCTCCATGGGCGAAGAAAGCCTCGCAGACGCCAAGATTGTTCTTGAGGAAGAATTTCCTAAACAAGAGGGGGAGAAGTCTGAAGTCATCAATGCAAAGATCCAGTCAATGACGAGATCTTCTGATGAAACCGGAAAGGGCTACGAAGACGCTGGGTTTATAAGAAGCTTTGGACGGCTCATATACGAGCAACGATCTCACTGGGTTTTGTACAGCTTGATCGTCTTGAGCTCTGCTGCTGGTGGAGGTAAGTTTTATTGAATTCGTGACACACTTCTGTTCTAACGTATATGACAGCCGTCTATCCCATCCAAGTACGCGTCTTGCTCCATTGCCTTCTTTGTTACTGATGATATCCTGCAGGCCTTTCTTTTTGCAAATCTGATCCAAACGTTCACATTGACAGGCCAGGCGTTGGTCGATAAGGGGAACTTCTGGTCGCTCATGTTTTTTGTAATGGCTCTCGGCAGCTTCGTTGCATACTACGTCCTGGGTTTCGCGGCTCATGTTGTGTCGACAGTGGTCACAACTGTCTATCGACAAGAGTATATGCAAAACATTATTCGCAAACGCATTGTGTACTTCGATTCGGAGCGTAATTCGGCAGGCACTCTGACTTCCAGACTCTCTTCTGATCCAACACAAGTTGAACAACTTTTGGGCACGCACATCCCTTGAAAAAAATATCTGGGCAGGATGTACTAATCAGACCATAGGAGGCCAAATGACCATGGCATACGTGTCGATATTCAACCTTGTGGGGTGCTTCATCATCTCGTTTGTCTACGGCTGGAAGCTATCCTTGGTCGGCGCTTGCACCATCCTTCCTATTGTGCTTGTTGCGGGCTTCTATCGCATCCGCCTCGAGATTCGGTTTGAAAAGATGAACGCTGCAGTATTTGAAGAAAGCTCACAATTTGCCACCGAAGCCGTTGGGGCCTTTCGCACATGCACGTCCCTGATCATGGAGGATACCATCATCAACAGATACAATTCGCTCTTGGCCGTTCACATTACCAAGGCCTCCAAGGAAGCATGGCCGTCCACGCTTGTTTTCGCGCTCTCGGACAGCGTAGAGATGGGCTGCCAGGCACTGCTGTTCTGGTATGGAGGACGGCTGATGGGATCACGGGAATATGACTTGGTGCAATTCTTCGTCATTTACATGGCCATCATGCAAGGGAGTCAGGCAGCTGGCACTTGGTTCTCCATGGCCCCCAATATCTCAGAAGCCACCTCTGGCGCAAACCGCATCCTCAGCTCACGCTTCGGAGATAAAAATACAGAACACGAAGCTCAAACACGTGTACCCGAAAACGGCGTGGTGGGCATCGAGTTCAAGGACGTACACTTCAGTTACAAAACAAGAGACGTACCTGTCCTAAAGGGACTCAGTATTTCGATCAAGCCCGGTCAATTCGTCGCCCTAGTAGGCGCGACTGGATGCGGGAAATCAACGATAATATCTCTCATTGAGCGCTTCTACGACGCAGACTCAGGAAGCATATCCTATGGGGGCGAGAATATCAACGACCTGAACGTTCAGGCATACCGCAGTAATATTTCCCTCGTCGCGCAGGAATCGACATTGTACGAAGGGACCATCCGAGAAAACGTAGCGCTTTCTGTCGATGCCTCCCTGGCGACCGACGAAGCTATCCACGCGGCTTGCAGAGATGCACAGATTCATGAGTTTGTCTCGTCGCTGCCAGACGGCTATTCGACATCACTTGGTCCAAAGGGTGTCTCGCTAAGCGGGGGGCAACGCCAACGTCTCGCTCTCGCGCGCGCTCTGCTTCGAAAGCCCAGGGTGTTGCTCCTTGATGAGGCAACTTCAAGTCTAGATTCCGAATCCGAGAAGTTGGTGCAGGAAGCTATTGAGCGAGCTGCGGGGGAAGGAGAACGCACCATCATTGCTGTAGCTCACCGACTCGCTACCATTCAAAAGGCCGACGTTATCTTCGTGCTTGGGAGTGGGTCGGTACTGGAACAAGGAGACCATCGGAGTTTGTTGAAGGCCAAGGGCGTGTATTATTCCATGGTGAGTGGATCCTTACGAATCTCTCCGTCATACACGCTGATAGAAGACAGTGTCAAGCACAAGCTCTGGATCGATAGGATATTTCTCTTTCTATGAGCATCGATAGGATTGGTAAAACTTCACTCAACCTAAGATTAATGTTACCGTGGTACCATCATGTCGCAAGCATGACAAGCAGACTTCATGTTCCATCGCGTCCCTTTTGATGCAATCGACATCGACAGGGAAGTGCATGCAGGTTTTTCGACATCTTGTCTCGCTTGATCACGGCCTGCACCGCAATGAAGTTCGTTGTCACAGAGAGTATTGCAATCTTTCCTCCTCTGTTCTCGTTCATGCCAGCTGTCTCCATCTCGGCAGAAGATCAACCAAGAGATGTCTTCGTCGTCTTTTCAAGGCGAGATGGCTGAGCGGTAAAAGTGAGTGTGACATTATTCGATTTATGATGTGTTGCATGGCGCTGGGTCAAGGTTAACAACATTGACACCAAAGCCGCAGTGTATTGATACTTGTGGTAAGACACCTGTTCCCGTGAGGCTTTGCGATTAGTGCTGCGCATCCCCTCTCACCATACACTTGTGCAATTTCGGCCCCTCAGTTCACTTTGTATCGTTCTTCGCCATTCCAGTCTGTTCCTGAAGTCGTCGAGTTTGCAGCTCTCGAGGGCGATGCGATCCCGTCAGCACTTTCTCACAGCCCCCTTCCCGATCGTTGTCTGCGTCGGACATAAACGCGATGTGATGCTTGGGGTTGGCTTCATTGCTTCCCTGTCCCTCCCGCTTCAGGCTTATAGATGAAAATCCCGATGGCTGGACTCTGCCCACCGCAGAGGAAGTGACCAAGAAATCATCTCGCCACGGAATTTGTCAGTATCGGATTCTAGATGATGGTGTCTTGTCGATTTCCACGTGCCAGATCCCACTTGCCGAACCTTACGTGCGTCGGAGGGGCCAAGAAGTAGTTACTAGTAGTGGAGCACTGACGATGCTTTTTTCCATCATGTGATACGACGAATGATATTGTCGCAGCTTTTCTGATTCATCCCTCTCGCTATCGTCGTGCGACGTTTTTTAGTAGCGTCGCAACGTCACGTCACGATTTTACTTGTCCAATATGAATAAGAGGAAGGTCTCGCCCGGTATCACCGTCGTCGACAATTCTTGCCCACGGCTAGATTTTCGAGGTGTGTATTTTGGCTTTTGGGAACATCAGGGCTATTTCGTATCCCTGCCTTGGCCCATGCATCTGTTCGTCTTGAGGCCGTCTCTCTCTTCTACCTTGATTTTTTGGGGGGATCTTCTATATCCTCTCCTCCTTTTCTTTCTCGTCAGAAAGGACTTTGCTCTTATATGCTTGTAGCTTGTTGGGTGTGGTTCAACAACGGAGGCGACAAGGGGAGTGCTAAACAACCTTTACTTTCCGTGATACCATAGTATATCGTGGGAAGAATTTAGGGCTACCCAGATCTGGTACATCAAACTGCGACAAATCATCCCAGCCCAGACGGGTCCAACCAATTTGAACGCGTACCGAGGCCGACACGGTCGTTGCCTGTGTAAGACGATGACAGTGCCTCAACATTGGGGCGTTTCGCGAGGACTCGCACCTCAACGTCGCAAGACCAAAACACGACGAGATTCCCAGGGGAGCTTTTATTTGATGTGAGGAAAGGAAAGTCGCCTCGATCGATCCATCGTCATGAAGACAGCAGGCCTCGTGGCGACAGTGCTGTCGCTGGCGAGCATCTCGCACTGCGCCACCATCGGTCGAAGAGATGGAGAGATGCAAAAACGACAAGGGCCCGACTTCTTTGGTTCTGCGGCGGAGGCGCTGGGAACATTTCGCAGTACGTACAGTGATGAAGCATCCAAACCATCACTCTCTCCGTTCACGACGCGCTGTACTAAAATCCGACCAGGTGGTGGCGCGGGAAAGGTCCCAGATCCTCCCGGTGCTCTTCCCCGACGGCAAGAACTCGCCTCCAAATTCACCATGCCCGGTGCGAAAAGAGTCAAGATCCGAAGCGGTCCTTATCGCGTGCCTAACATGGGCGTCAAGTCTCTTTCCGGTCATTCTGGGATGCTCGAGGGGTATTTGGAAAGAGATGCGAAGAAGCCATGCAGTGATGGTGAATGCAGTCTGTTGGAACTGGTGGCCGGAATAGAGTATGCGAATGGTTCTGTTGCGAACATCAACACGGGGATGTGGTGAGTCTTGTTCTTCTCTTTTCTCTGACGAGCTTTGTTCGTGTGGCACAGCACTGTTCTCGGCGGACCTGTGCTGCTCGAACGTACTCAAAGCCAGTCAACATTCGTGTCCTCGACGAGTGGGGTTTTGGGGCAGATGATGGAATGCAACGTCCACCGGTAGAAAGCAACTTGCGGCTGATAAGTGGCAGGCTCCACCACATGGTCTTGATGAATACCGGCGACCGAAGGTGGGACGCAATGGGTGTAGGGACCATGGTCTGCACCCCTTTCCTCTTCGCCGGCACCACTCCCTCCAAATCCGAACGCTTCTTCGTTTCGGGCAATGAGCGTACACCCCTAAACTACTATCAAGGCGACAAAGGACTTGAACCATCCGCGTACCACATCGACGCCGGAGACTCGTTCCGCTTCATTCTCGAGCTGATGAACATGAGCATGGAAGACCAGGTCGTCTACGTCACGCAGACATACGATATCATCGATGGGCCGCTTCCCGCAGGATGGAAAGACATCAAATCCGTCTTCCTGGATGTTAAAAGCTGCCTCGATAGTGAAGTTCACCCTCCAGGTTCCGCTCAATTCACCCTCGAGAGCAAACCGTGGACGCCCATCATTCAGGGAAAGGTCGTCTACATTGGAGGTCATGTTCATGATGGTGGACTGCACGTCGACGTCATGTCGAGTCCATCTGAGCAGATCTGTCGATCTGCTGCGCGGTACTCCGAGAAACCAGAATTTTCCTGGACTGGAATGGAGATGAGAAACAGTGTCATTGCGAAGGACCACGTATCTTCGATGGTCGGTTGCGAACCCAAAGTGGAGTGGGATCTGAAGCGGGATCAAAAATGGGTTATCAAGGCGCAATATGACTTTTCCCAGCGCCCGGGAAACCAGGAGGATGGAAAATATTCTTCGGTGATGGGAGTAGCTATGATGTTAATAGCAGTCCCACCTGGTGTTGTCGAGCCCATTCGCTAGACGGAGAGTATTTCCTCGATAGATGCACAGTGGCTTTATTAATTCAAAATCCCTCTATGAATTTGAAATCACCCATTCTTCGCAATCTGAGATCGATATTGTTAAATATCTAGTAAGATGATTGCCTAACACGGCTTGGAATTTGTTAATACCGATCCTAAGTTAGCGAAGTCAGGATTTAGAGGAAATATCGCGAGACCTAGAGAGGCGAGAGGACAGTGAATCGATAAGGCTACTGTAGATAGAATAATGATTTCCTGGCCATCTGGCCTGGCGGCAAATCAAGGGAGTCGATAGAAAATAAATCATGGCTAGTATTCTTTCAGCGGATCTCCACTGCCCGCTTGGCCTCTCAACTGATCTCGCAAAGTAAGAGGCCGCTTTCAATTCGAGAACGGATGCGATGAGTTTCTTTTCAGGAATTACGATATCAATGTTCAGAGCAAACTGCTGTTTGTTATGGTAGATTGTTAGAGGGCAGGGACATCCATTATCCCGCTCTACAGGGTTCAGACCTTCTGCCACAGGTTCAAATTGGTCGTTGCCTTGATGAAGAAGGCGCGTTACTATCGTGTGATCATCGGCTCTAGGTAATAATTTGTAGGTTTTGGTCATCTATCCAAGCACCCCAAAGAAAATGATTCGTATCTCGTCAACAAGGCGACACACTACAGTCGAGAGTGTGTTCTCTTTCTCCCTCCTTCTAATGCAACAAGTGTCCGTTAAGGGGAAGTTCACCCTGTGAACGAAACAATGCCTCGAGCAAAACCTAAACCACCGTGGAAGAGCGTAGGATTTGACACTTCCAAACTCCCTTTCGCCAATTCGGGGGGTTTTCTGCCAAATTCAAAAATTTAAGCACTGAAAATCCACCAAGACGTGCGACACTACCTCAATGCCTAAAACCGAAAGGAGGACAAGTAATTGCAAAACACAAAATCAAAACAGACAAGCAATGCCCTCAAATACAACAGCAGTGGGTATTCTCATATTGGAAGGGCGATCGTTGCAGCGGGGGTACTCATCCCTGGATGCGAAGTATCGGAAGCGTATTGTCGGCTTTCCATCCTCACATTTCTAGAAGGGAGTCTTGTTTAGCTGATGCATGGATAGGTCGGAGAGGTGTATATTAACCACTGTGTGACCTTAGTAGAAGCTAACATCAATCAGTACGCGCGACATTGAGCGAGGCAATAATTAACATACGCTAATGGGATCGGCTTGATCCGCAGTAAGTATAGAAGGACTATGAGCCCCTATTTCCGTGTTAGCACGGAGTTCAAAAGGAGGTCTTCTCGTTGTTCCTCCGATGTGCGGTGAAAGGTTGCTTGGCGTCGAAGGTTGGGGCGCCCGTGTATGATCATTCATACCATCGCTGCCCATCATCTGATTTTGCTCCAGCAGTGCACCTCCCAACGTTGCACATTTCAGAATCGTCTGGATAAGCTGGTTCTGTTTAAGCGGTTTTGAAAGATATTCCTGTGACACCATTAGTTGAGATCAAGTCTCGAATAATCCCACATATACATACGTCCATCTGAGCTTGAATGCATTTTTCGCGATCGCCTACCATGGCGTGGGCGGTAAGGGCTATGATCGGTGTCCGCTGGGCATCGACTTGAGCCCGTTCCCATTCTCGAATGTTGGCAGTGGCTTCGAACCCTCCCTGTAGAATGACATGTCAGCTACGCACCAGTTGTATCGTCACTTCACATCTTACCATGATTGGCATTTGCACGTCCATGAGGATAATGTCAAACCTCTTGACTTTGACGAGTTCAAGCGCCTCGAGACCATTGTTGGCAACAGTTACCTTGTGATGGTACTTTTCCAGGATCTTGACGGCTAATCTCTGATTGACCGCATTATCCTCTGCCAGCAGTATGTTCAAAGATCTGGAATTCTTTGATACCAAAGGCGCTGCTCTGCCCTCAAGGGCAGGAATGAGAGCATTGCCCATATCAATGGCAAGGCAGGGTGTAGTCATGTAGCTCGAGATACCGTCTTCGAGCGCATTCTTGAAGCTGACGGAGATGTTTGGCGTGAGCATGACCAATGGCGTGTACTTGTACTTTTCAAATTCTCGCAGCTTCTGCGCAGTGTCGTTGCAGTCGATGATGACGCAATCGTAGGGTGGTTTGACAGAAGCGTCAGGAGTCGGTATCGGCTCGTCGGGCCCGATGATATGGGGGATGAGATCCAGTGCAGTGAGATGCTTGACAATATCATCGCTGCATCCGGTCTTACCACGGTCCACGAACAGGACCGGTCTGCTTCTGTATGGTGCAAGCTGAGGCGCGATGATGGCAATGTCGGGATCTGCAAGATGGACCTTGCATGTGAAGTTGAAGGTACTGCCAACACTGTATGCAGATTCCACCCACATCTCACCCTTCATCAGGTTGACCAGGCGGCGAGAGATGGACAGTCCAAGGCCGGTCCCGCCAAACTTTCGAGTCGTCGAACCATCGGCTTGCTGGAAGGTGTCAAAGATGAGATTGAGCTTGTCGGCCTTGATTCCGATGCCAGTGTCCGAAACGGCAAACTTGATCATGTACTCCGAAACGTCGCATTGGGGAGATTTGAAAGTACCAATCTTGACCTTGACCTCACCGTGTTCCGTGAACTTGATGGCGTTTCCAACAAGGTTTAGAATGATCTGACGCAGCCGGAACGAATCACCAACAACAAAGTCCGGAACATCATGGTCGACTTGATAGGCTAGGTTTAGGTGCCTGTCGTTGGCTCGCGTGGTGAGCGACTTCAAGGCGTTGAAGACGGTTCCTCGAAGCGAAAACGGAATCTCCTCCATAACCATTCGGTTAGCCTCGATCTTTGAGATGTCAAGAATGTCATCGATGATCGTCAAGAGTTGGTTGCCGAGATTGTGTACGATCGTGATCATCTCTCTCTGATAGCTAGAGAGCTCCGTATCAAGCGCCAGCTGACTCATCCCGATGATACCATTCATAGGCGTGCGGATCTCGTGACTCATATTCGCAAGGAACTCGGATTTCGTTTTGTTGGCGAGCTCAGCTGCTTCCCTGGCTTGCGTATTCTTTTCGATACTGTCCCGCAAGTTGGATATCATGTTGTTGATTTTACCCTTGAGCTCGCCCATCTCACCGGAAGCTTCGACTTGGATGGTTGTGAATTTGCCCTCCATAGCCATGGTGGTGATGTCTCCAAATGCTCGTACTTGTGCTGTCAGATTCTGAGCCATAGTGTTGACCGAGACTGTGATCTCGCGCCACCGCCCACTTATGCCTTCTACTTCTGCTTGTCCACCCATCTTGCCCTCCACTCCGACTTCTCGAGCAACACGTTTGACTGCAAGGGACCAATTATCCAGTCTGGCAACCATGTCATTGATGGTGTCTTTGAGCAGAGCGATTTCTCCTTGGGCGTGAACCTCGACGCGTTGAGTCATGTCGCCGCGAGCTATTGCTTGAGTGACGTCTGAAATGCTGCGCACTTGCGTGGTGAGATTCTGAGCCATGGTGTTCACGTTGTCTGTTTTGTAGTCAGCGGACAACTCTTCAGGTGAACGAGGGCATGCTTACCTGTAAGGTCCTTCCACTTTCCATCCACTTGCTCAACTTCAGCCTGACCACCGAGCACGCCTTCAGTTCCTACCTCGCGGGCCACTTTACTGACCTCAAAGGCAAAGGCATTGAGCCTGTCCACCATTGTGTTGATGGTGTTCTTCAAGGTCAAGACCTCACCTTGGACATTGGCGCGAACCTTCTTGGTGAGATCTCCATTGGCGACCGCAGTGGTGACCATGGCGATTTCTCGCACTTGAGTGGTGAGGTTGTTGGACAATCCATTTACGGAATCCGTCAGATCAGCCCACGTTCCCTCCACTCCGTGAACTGTTGCTTGGCCACCAAGCTTGCCTTCTGTGCCCACCTCGCGCGCAATCTTCGTAACCTCATGGGCGAATTGCTGCAAGCGATCGACCATGGAATTGATGGTTGTCTTCAGTTCTAAAATCTCTCCCTTACAGTCTGCTTGTACCTTACGTTGTAAATCGCCCTTGGCGACGGCTGTGGTGACCTGGGCAATGTCTCTAACCTGTGTGGTGAGATTGTTGGCCATGGCGTTGACAGAGATTGTGAGATCATTCCACATGCCCTGCACACCATCAATTTGGGCCTGGCCTCCTAAGAGACCTTCGGTGCCCACATCGCGTGCGACGCGGGTGACCTCTGTGGCGAAAGAGCGAAGTTGATCCACCATGGTATTGATAGTCTGCTGAAGTTCAAGAATCTCGCCTTTTGCTGGGCGCTCGATCTTCTTCCTCAAATCACCGTGGGCCACGGCGGTGGTTACTTCAGCGATCTCCCGCACCTGGTTCGTCAGATTCTCGGCCATCAAGTTGACTATAAAGGTTAGTGGTGGAATGCTGGATCTGAGCTCAATCGCTTACCATTGTCAGTCAACTCTGCCCAGATGCCCTTGACACCAGGTACCACGGCTTGACCGCCTAGTCGGCCTTCGGTGCCGACTTCCCTTGCTAATCTTGTAACCTGTGATGCGAATTCTTGCAATTGGTCTATCATTCTGTTCGTTGTCTTTTTGAACGTCGCGATCTCGGGGTCCAACTCCTTTGCATGTATCAGGACCTTTTTCCCAAGATCTCCGCTGGCAACGGCTGTGATGATGGTGCCGATTTCTCGGAGGGCCTTCTGGAAGGCAAGATTTGCCTGCTGATGTTTCGCCAGCTCCCGCTTGAGGGCACCAATGTCCTCTATGCCATGTCCAAACGCCGTGTCTTGTGCCTCCTTTTGGGTTGAAATTTGCGTGCTCAGTTCATCAATCTGGTCTCTTTGGTTCTTGATCTGATCGGCTTGCTTGTTGAGGTGCTCTCTGATATATCCCAACTGCTCTTCTGTCAGGCGAGGAGACAGAGGCTGGTCTCCCTCGTTGGCTGCATCTTCGGCCAGCCAATTGTGCACCCAGTGTGTTCGCGGGTCTCTTTGTGCGTTCGATACCTTACGCACAGCGAAGGAAGTTGGTGTTTTGGGAGGATCGCGCGGCAAGTCTGTAGGATAGGTTGGAGGTAAGCCCGGCTCGCTGGGGGTCATGGGAAACGCACCCGAATTAGCAGCCTTGGACTCCAGAAAGTTGACGCGGGCAATCAAGGCGGCTAATTCGCGTTCCAACGTCTCCTTCTCAGGAGTATCGGGGCCTGGCAGAAACGAATGCGCGGGCGGAGTTCCGTTTACAGCTACTTGGCCACGAAAACTTTTGTCCATGCGAGGATCATATTGCCTCGCGATGTTGGAGATGATGGCAGCAAGCGCTGCGCTCGTGTCTGTAGACGACATTTTAGTGCCTGTGAAGACAGGACTCGACGACGGTCTCTCAGAGTCGCATTTGGCTGGGGTCGAGGCTGGATGCTGCTTCTATGTATTTTGAAGTGACACGGCTGTTGGGGGGTGGCAAGAGTGGGCTGAGTCGCTTCTCGCGTTCAAGGTCGTGCGGACGACTCGGTAAAGGAAAGTGTCGAAAAGAAAGGTGGTGGGCGTGGATGGGAGCAGTAGGGTCCAAGGGAGCGATTCGGTGAGGGATTCCTTGGAGATGGAAGGCGGGCAAAGCACTGCTGTCAGTCCAGAGCCAGCGAGTCGCGGCGGAAATCCCCTGTCTAGCTTTTCCAACGGGAGGAGGGAGGACGTTTAGGGGGTTCGCCAGCTGACCCAGGCGAGAAATGGACTGAAGGAGAAAGGAGAAGTGAGGAGAGGAGAATTATTTGACGTCGGTGGCGTCGATGGTGCTGGGCTCGGGTATGCAGGGTAGCAAGACGTTGGATTCGAGGAACTCGGAAGAGGCAGAGCTCGACTAAGCTATTCCCAGAAGTAAACCGAGGGCAAAGGATGAGGGCGAGGGTGGTGATTGATGATGTTGGAGGGCGAGCACCAGAGCGAGCACCAGAGCGAGAGATTGGAGCAGCAGATCGCCTTTCAACTCTGAACTAGGCCAGGCGATCGTCGTCTCTGGCCGAATTGCGAGGCGGATAGACCACTACCACTGCAGTCGTCTGAGTGGCAGTTGAGCAATAGGAATCACTGGTGAGCCGAGCGACGGACACCGACTCTGCTTCGCAATGTGCCATTCCGCTCCAGCAGCCAGCAGCCAGCAGCCAGCAGCCAGCAGCCAGTCTCAGTCTCAGTCTCACTTCACCACATGCCGGTACATAGGGATCACGGCCACGCACTGTGCTGTCACTGCTGTGTGGTCCCTCTCGTGGATTACCCTTCACGGCGCTTGATGCTGAAACATGGCGCCAATTCCAAACACGGCCATTGCTGATCTGCTGTCTGCTGTTGATGTCTCTACTCCGTACCACAGCACTACTCGTGCTCGGTTCTCTCCGATGTCAGCCATGATGACGGGTCGACAGGTGTGGGCTAATTTGCTGTTTCCGCTCCAAGTAAGGTGAAATGTGGGGTCTGGTGGCTGGTGGCTGGACCCTTCCAGCTACTAGTTCAGTACCGAACGTGGTAAGATCGTCACTGTCGCCGTGTCAAAGCCTCTGCGCATACGCGAACCCTTTCTCGTAACAATCATGGCAATAATACTCCCAGTACCTGTAATAATAAATACTCCCACTAATAGTGAGAATAATGAAAATGATGATGATGATAATGGGAACAAGCCTGCAGCCAACAACCCGCACTGTGCTCACACAACGCCCGGCCTCTTCTCATCAAAGCAATGTGCCGTCTCGCAAAGAAATCTGCCACCCATAAACCTCCCTTTCGCAGCTTCCTCTCCTGTCTCTCTCTCAAGACGACCTGTCTTCGATCCCTTCCCGTTGTGCCCATGCCCGCGCCCGTGCCCTTTCCTCCCCAGGACTCAGGAGCCCAGCAGCCCAGCAGCCCAGGTACGTGGCATCGACCCAGGATTGTCAGCCGTCGGTCTTGTTGCGGCTCTTTGCAGAGCAGCTACTACGTACATCAGGCACTCCAGATCAGGCATGATTTGTTCTTCTTCATCTTTCAAGCTTCCTCTGATCTACGAATCTCTCTCGCAGCACAGAGCTCAACAACCACTTCTGGTTCCTGATCGCGAATGACGTCCCACTTCGATCTTCCACGGGTGCCTGAAGCAACAACTTTCCCATTCATAATCATGCTCGGTGGGGCGTTCAAACTCAATGTTTTATCACCACAGTCTTCCTTGCTCATGACCTTCCACCACAACAGCTAAGTAAACTCTCGCGCCGTGCTGACTAGGTCGCCTTGCTTGACCAGTGAGTTGGTACTATCCTCCGCCTCAGCCACGTCACTAGCTGTGCCTCCGTTTCGCGCACTGACGAGTTGCTTTCAGTTTCCCACACTCGCACTCCCCTCCTCCGCCTCCGCAATGTCGGCATGCTCGTCCACATCAGGCACGCCGCCAAGACTCCAATGAGTCCCAGAGAGAAGCACAGAATCAATGCCATCTCTGCTGCTCGGAACGTCTTCTCCATTGTGGCATGGATCGCCCTACTCGTGCTGGGATGAGGATATCACAATAGGTATCTGGTGGGTCGCCAATTCTCATCATGGCGTTACTCACAGTAGTCCTATGTCGGTAGTAGAGTTGCCCACGATGGACGCTTTTGCTTTCATGGAGTCGATGTGAAGCCAGCCACAGCTGTCTTCAGGTGCTGGCGGATTCATTGCCTCGAAAACACTCGAATTGGAGGCGATCTGTGAGCGCTGGTTATAAGATGCAGTCCAATGCGTATCCATCAAGTACGATTTTCCCGATGCCTCTTCGAAGATGTTGGGGAAATATACTAAGCCTTGGGTACAGTGAAGGCAATGGCTCTGTTGTAGGAGATCGTAGCTGGTGCGCTCTATTTCTGCACTCATTCCATTGAACCTGTCCACGTCTACCAAGATGTTGTTATCTGGAACCTTCCTCCACCGCTCGTTTTGTTCGACATTTGTCGAGGGATGGTGAAGCGATGAAGCGAGAGACGGGCGTCGCGATGACGTCGGAGACGATGGCCGGCGTTGGAACCTTCCCATTGAGACTTGCAAAGGGGAAGACCTCGAGCAAGAAGTACGTGATCCTGCTTAATAACTAAATACCATAATTACCATCATCATAGGTACTGCCAGTGGTACCTGTCGAGCCTGTACAACTTCTACACCTGCACAGACGTTGGAGAGAAACGACGCGCGGTCGTCACAGCACTCCAACGAGGGACAAGGGACTCCTGGCCCGCCTGCATCGCTAAGCATGGAGCCCCCGATCATCCGCATCCCTCCCTCCCACCAACAGCCCAGGCCCTTTGCCATTACAGTCCCCATCGCCTTCTCTACCGCCTCTGTACTCGCCCTGGCCCTGTACGAATGGCCCTTGCCATGGTTTCTCTCCGCTGCACCACAGTTGACCTTCGTGGTCCTGCTTGGCGCCTCAAAAGGTAACCTCCAGTAACGGCCTCCATCATGACCTTCTCCTGACGACTTATTGCACAGGCTGTAGGATCCTGCCCTTCGTACCACTATGGACCCTGCTCTCCACTCTGCACTTGGCCTACTCGATATGTGCCACTTCATGGCTTCTGCATGCCTTCTTCGCCGCCAGTTGCTGGCCCGCCGTTTTCGTCGCCTGCGTCTTTCAATTCGACGTCTTTGCCCGTGTCGTGCGCAAAGCCCTGAGGAGGCTCCTCAGGCGCATGTCCTTCTTGGACGATACCATCGCGCTTTTCGACATTCCCGCCCTGGAGATCGACACCGAGGTCGATGGCCTGATGGTCGTACGCGCCGTGACCATCTCCTTGTCCACCCTGACTCTCGTCGCTCACGGTATCGAGGTTGGCATCAAGCTGTCTGACGATATGGAGCTTGCCATAACTTGCGAGAAGGTGACTGTTCCGTTCTTCCGCGGAATAGAAATCGACGACTGTTATGCTGCTCTCAAGGGCGGGCAGTACGAAATGACCTTTGCCAATATGGCAGAGAACTCGCACGATTCGAACGGGGACGCTCTCATGGTAGAAGACACCCCTCTGTTGCAGGCTGCGTCGGCCCATGGAGTGCAACCTCGTCCGCAACTGGTCAAGATGACGAGCAAATTCACAGGAGGTGAAATGTTAACTGACTCGACACCCCAGTCTGGTTTCAATTCAATGAAACAATTGTCACCCGATGATCGAGTCGCAAGGAAGGAGTTCGACCATGCCATCAAATGGATTCAAGAAACGAACGTCATCAATGAATGCCGCAAAGCTGTCTTGCAGCGAGCTGAAAAGTCGGACAGTCTCAACAGTGACTCCGTTCAAGATGTACGAGCGGCTATATGTTCTCAACTCCATGACAAGCCGTCGGTACCTCACCCACCGGGACACTCGGTCAGAGTCACGACTCTCCGCAACATGTCACCACGCTGGCAAAAGACACTCATGCATCGAATGCCTATGCTCTTGCGGTTGCTCCTGAATCCTCTAAGTCACTTCCACCCAATCACAATCAAATCCATTACAGGTAAAATTTCTGCCATGTTTGTCTTCTCCGTACACTAACTCTTTTGTCAAGCCGTCGGTTCCGGGAAATGGATGTCTCACATGCTCCAATCCAACTTCTTCAAAGACTACAGCAAAGACAACGCCGAACTACGCCGGCTGGAAGAAAGAATTCTAGCCTGGCTATCTGACGCAAACTTTGCCGTGGAACTGGCCGAGGTAACAGGTCTGGCACAAGTGCCCTTCCTCTCCACCTTCGACATAGTGGCCTACTTGGGTTTCAACGACGTAATGGCTTACCGAACTCTTCCCAACGAGTCGAATCTGAAGCAAGTAGTTCGCCTGGGTGGCGCAGACGCAACCTTCACCATCCCGTCTTACCTGCTCCCCCACCACGATCATCTGCTCCCGTCCCCTCCAACACTGAGAGACCGCGAAGCACTTGAGATTGAAGTTCAAGACGCAGATGGCAAACCAAAGACGATTCAAAAGGCGAAGGAGCTAGAACAAGTCGACAAGGACGAAACAAACATCAAGATATCAACACACGTCCGTCTTCCCGCCTGTTTCGACCAAGAGCTTCTCAACTTCATCGCCGCACTGGTCAAGGCCACAAAGGTCATGGAGTTGGAGAAGCAGCCCGATGCCATGGAAGATCGCGAAGCTGGATTTCGAAATCTCGCACGAGCAGTGAATCAGAGTATGAAAGACGGCATGAAGAAGAGCGTTGTCGACGGAATCGTCAATGATAAGCTGATTGCGAGATTGGTCGGTAAGCTGACGGCGAAGCTGGAGCAATCGGTGGGAGAAGCGGGATATTCGGGTAACATTCCTGTTGCCCTAGGACCGTACAGATTGCCAGAGGGTCACCCTGAGACGAATAAGATCCTTGGATGAGGCGGTGAAAGTGGACGTTGAGGATGACGTGTGGCTGAAAGATGGCGTCTGCGATTTCCACCTTTTCATCGGAAGGTATGGCATAGGTGGCAACTCAAACATAGTTTTGATGGTTTTCATCATCAAGGCGAAGACTTCAAGCATGAAACCATGACTGGCACCATCAGACTAGCAATGATGGGCAATTTTATTCAATAATTCTAGCGTCATATCTACTTCGAGGGGGAGGTCTGTAACTTTCCAGTAATCTCTTTTCTGCAAGCTTCCCAAAGGCAAATAACCACCAGAACCCAAAGCTGAATGGGTACCGCCCGATTCATGGGTCCAAGGCATTGAAATGGTTCTCCCGCAACAGGATGCACCGAGGTGCTCGATCCTCGGCAGAACGAATCAAGGCAAAACAATTCAAACTCGCCCAGGCAGACATGTGTATCGTGTAGCATTGAAAGTCCAGTCAGAAGATACGCAATGCGTCGGCCTTCTCTTCCCCTCACTCCATAGCCCCAAAGACTCCTCTCCAATGCATTTCGGGAGTCCAACGCCCAGCCAGACATACCCTCCTCAAAGGAAGATGACCATCCGCCGCATCCCATCCAACACAACTGGTGCTAACCCTGCGAGTAAAAGACATCGTCCTGAAAAGCACACAAAACGCGTCAACAAAAACGCTCTTCTAATCATAAATCTCGAGGGGCGCCGCATTATCGATGAAGTACCCCCAATGTTCCGACGCAAGCCAATCGTACGGCCAAACCACCACTGCTCCCTGAACTAGCTTCAGCAATTCCTCGGCGTCATGCTTGCTCAACATTGCGTTTTCATCGTCTGCGTGGAAAGGCCGGTGGGATGACTTTGTTGTTGCTCGACGGCGGCGTTGGCGGTTCGTACCCATGGCGGGAGTCGGATTGGAGCTGGTTCTGGCCCGTCTGGAGCTGCTGCTCTTCTTGGGTATCGCTTCCTTTTCCTTGTCCCTGACTCCGTTGGCCGGCGGTAAGCTTGTCTTTTCATCAAGCACATCTTTCTCTCCCGCCTCGGCAGGTGGCGCAGCCTTCTCCAAAACATTCACCAACTTTCCAATGGTCTCATTGACAGGCCCAGATCCAGGCGGGCCAGTCTGGCCCCGAACTTTCTCGTGTTCAACTCCTTGGGCCTCCTTAAACCTCTCGCCGAATGCTTCGTATTGCTCATATTGAGGCCAACTCCTGACCTCATTATCGGGCATGCACCTGAAAACTTGTCGAAAGATGCGTGTGTTGTTTTCAGCAACGGTATGCCACGTGTCAAGAAAGAAGGAATCGATGACGGGATCGCGCATGCAGTCATCGCTTACGACCGGCCTCTTCATACCTAGCAGGAGGGGATTGACGACTTCTAATGACACGGCGGAGAGCGTTCGCAGTAGAGGAGGGCCTCTAATATCGGTATCATCCATGACAGGCAACCCTGGAAGCTGTGAGCGAGGTGGCAGGCCCAGTTCAAAAGTGTTTGTACGAGGAAGCTGTTGCGGTGGCATCATTGCAGGTTCTTGGTCTGCAATGGTGCGAGCCCATTCACGGGTCTTTACCGGTGTCGGGGATTTGATGGTGGGTGACTCGATGCTTCCCTTTCCCTCAGTAGTGGATAGAGAGCCTGAAACCAAAACCTCGAGTCCTCTCTGATCAATCACGGTATCACGTCCGTCCGGAACACCAAGAACAGCCATTTGGTCAAAACCTTGACCAAGAACATCATCGGTGTGATCTTGATTGCCGATAACGCGGGGATCGGTGGTTCTCTTCTTCTTCGTACGGATGTTCTGGTTATTGGCTTGCGTCCAATCAACATCGTGGTTAAAGCTGTGCAGCTGCTCCTGCTTCGCAATCAGATCCTCCTGCAAACGGTGCTTGTTCTCAATCAAGCGTTTCTCGACCGCGCGATCAGACTCTTTGGAAGCGACAGAGTCGGCGTCTTCATCATTCTCGGGAGCGCCATTTTCGAATTCACGCTGCCATTGTTCGTCACTGAGCTCCTCCTCACGGCACCTGTCGGTGTCAATGCCTAGGTGTTCTCGCATGAGCCTGACGCGGAGATCATGAGCGAACTTGGCAACCTCGTATTCTTCACCGGCCATCTGTGACGGGATCATTTCGGTGTCCCGCACGATTGCTGCAATCTCTGAATCTCTCGCGCCAAGCATGGAGCGTTCATTGATATTCGCGGATCCAATAATGGCAACGCGATCGTCGACGATCATGACTTTGGCATGGATATAAAGCTGCTCAGTGACTAAGGCTTGATCTGGGCCAATCTTGCCCCATGAACGTAGGGCATAGAATTCAATGAAATCTTCGGGCTCAATGTCGCGTGCTCGCAGTCGACCGAATAGCGAGGTTTCGCCTCGGCAGATGCTTCGATATTGGCAGGTCATGATCAACCGAACACTGGATCCATCTGGATCTCTCACCGTGTTCTGAAATCCAGGCATCAAAGGAATCATGACAACAGCACGCCAATCTTCATCGTTCTCATAGGCTCTTACAATGCGCTCAAATAGAGCATCGCCGATTTTGTTCTCAATCTTCGTACCATCAACGTTGCAGGAAGTGATGAAAAATTGATTCTCGATGTAGACAAAATGATCCGAATTCGCAATCATTTCAACGTAGGCATTCATAATGCTGCATTCGACTTTCGTTCCAAGTGACCACTGGGACGCAGAGCGCAGAATTTGGATTTCGCATGTTCCATTGAGCCCCAAGGCCTCGATGTCTGCAGGGAGGAAATCGGTTGGCGGCAAGAGGAAGGGAGTGGGCCGAGTAGGCGTTCGCTGACGAAGTATGAAATTCCATCTCTGCACGAAATGACGACTTAAATCTCGCGCTGGCTGCCCGATAATTTGCATACCGATATCGTGCCATGGCATTCGTGGGACTTTGGTTCGATCGTACATCTCTTCGTAGGGTTGATTTAGATCATAGAAATCTTGTACACGCGGGTTTGAGTAGTCCTTGCCAGGCCAAAGCTGACAGTGGTCGGCGTCTTTGGGTTCTTCTGTTTGTTCGAACCCAGTAAGTTTGTCGTCGGCAATGGGATGGCTAGGTGTGTCCCATCGTCCAAAGCAGAGATCAACACCACCACAAAATGCCACACAGTGATCAATGACGCAGACTTTTTCATGGTGGGCCCAAAAAAAGGTGCTTTGGCGAATTTGATTTGGCGAACGTTGGACATAAATGTTTTCGTCGAGATTTAGTAAAGAGAATTTCGACCATTGCGAGTCAATGGGAATGGCAGATTCGATGTTTCTATACAAGATGACGTATATCTTGACGCCTTCCCTCGCTTTGCGCTGCAACAATCGATCGAGCCGCCATTTTTGAGCGATGGCTGCTGGCCTTCGTGTGTAGAGTTCTGGAGAAAGCCACCAGTCATGAATATAGATGACATCCCTAGCCATGCTGATAGCGCGAGACACGTTCCACATGTAGTCTCGTCCGTCCACAAGCGGTTGAGCCCAAACATTGTGTCGCACGGGAGCGAAACTATCGTACCGGTGCTTCTGAGACCACTCTGAGCTCGATGCCATGAACTGGATAGACTCCTCGAATTGTTTGAGTTGATCATGGTTCTTTGCCAGCAACTTGTATGCACGTTCGGAGTTGATGATGCGTAGATGATGGCCAGTGGGATCTTTTGCTGATGCTTTGGCTCTTTTTGCAAGCGCCTTGGGATTCTCGTCTCTCTTTCTCGTAGCGCTTTTCGTCTTATCGATCCTGAATTCGGAATCGACAAGGATAACCTCGAACACATTCATTTCTTCCGGTGAGTCTACACATACCAAATAACTATGTCGAACCAGGAACCACTTTAAAACGTGTCTCTCTTTGAAGAGATTGTAGTCTCGCTTGCTTCCTCTAGCATCCACTCCTCGGCCAGCTCTTATGGTGAGGTATCCTTCTTTGCCGTGGTAGCCTTCTGTGGCCAGTCGGACGCCTAGCGCAGACAATTCGAGGAACTTACACAGGCGGTTGCTGTCAGGCCGAAACATAACAAACGTGATAAGCTTTTCCAGATATTGCTCGAACTTTCGTCGTTGTCGCTCAGCAAATGTCTCTTGACGACGGCTCGAGGGTGCTTGCGGACCTGAGACACTGCCAGGCCGAAGGCCGTTGCTTTCGCCCGTATTCAGCCTACTAGGTCCACCAGGCTTTTTGCGCATCCCGAAGTTGAAGGACGACTGCCGGCGTTTGCCCTTACCAGGCCTGTCCACTCCACTGACATCGCCCTCCAAACCGCTCTGCTCACCTGCTGTATGCCCATCTTCGTCCTCGTCATCCTCCTCATCATCCAAGTTAATGGCTTGATGTTCCATTCGAGTGCGCAATCCAGGGATGCCACTCTTTGGAAACTTTGGAAGTTTCGATTTCTCTGTTGGACGACTCATGTGAGAGTACTTTTCGATGGTCCCTAGGGTTTTGTATTTGGTGTGCAAATTGAAGAAGTCTGTCAGGCTGCGATGAATAGGCCACTTCATACGAGCGAGAGAACTGCCATATTCCAGCTCAATGCGAAAGATCGGGTGCTTTTCCTTCTCGTCCTTGTAACTGTCCGTGATTTTGACCTTTAGCTGCTCAAGCAGCACAGGAATTTTCCTGTGTCCGTAATTGTCGCGCTGGAACATGCTGGCAAAGATCACAGCAGCGGGAGCGCCTGCGAGGAGCTCAGCCATCAGCTCGGCAGACTTGGCATGCTCGATACGATGTTCCTCTCTTCTGCGTGCACCAAGCATTTTCAAACCTGCTTTTAATTGTCTCCACTTGTGGGCACTGACACTGGTTGTCCTGTCTCGAAACCCCCATGGTGAAGGAGCATCCCCAGTGCCGTCGTGGCCAAATGCTGTCAATCTGCGCAATCCAGTTGGCCGCTTGATCTCGGGACTCTCGTCACCATTCCGGAGTGTACGTGTACCATTGCTGGGTCCTGCAGCAGCAGAATAGCTGAGTGAATGGTTGTGCATCCACGCGCTGCCCTTCCGCCACAACCTTCTCTCCGAGGCTAACCTATCCCGGCCTTCGTCTTCGGACATTGCAAGTCTCTGGTTTTCTGGTACGTCGGGCATCGTGTTCCTTCGGAGCATAAAAGGAGGTCTTGGATGGTTCAATTCATCGACAGGGTCAAGGGAAGAAACAGCAAGGGCGCCCTCTGTGGGAGCACGGCGTAGATACGATGACATTTTGGAGGCTTTTGGGGTTGTTGGGGCAGTATGAGGGCCCTCACTTGCATCTCGGTAGAATCTCCTTCTCTTTCTTGACTTTCCAGGCTTCCCTGAACCCTCTGCTGCACTTTCCTCCGCATCTGCATCCGCATCCGCATCTCCCTCGTCCTCGCCAAAACGATGGTCCTCCAAAGCTGCTGCCGCTTCCTCTTCCGTCGTCATCGGCGAAGTTTGTAGTTGCGAGCTCGAGTAATAGCGTGAGTGTCCTTGGCCCGTTGAAGACGAAGTCAATGCCTTGAGCTTTGACACTAGTTGCCTGAAGTCTCTCTTGCTTGTCCCCTCCACGTTTTCTCCTGCCCAAGAGGGCTCTCTTGAATGATTGCCTGGTCCCAGTCCTGGCTCACTGTTGGTCGGCCGTATGAATTGCACACTTCTTCGCCCGTGAGGTGTCGCATCGCCTTCCAATGTTTGTTTTCTGGACAGAGTCCCATTGTGTATGGAGGGCGCCAGTCCTGTGGAGCGATCGGCAGCCTCGCTGGCGGACGCATAATCAATCCTGTGAACGAGCTCGTCGGTTGTTGGGTGAACACCGGCTACGCCAGGTCCGGCGGTGAATGGAAACTCGGACTCTCCCTCGGTGGTGGGAGAGGTTCCCTGTTGGTCCAGGACAAGGCCTGGCGCAAGCAACTTTCCATGACTTCCAGCGACGGCGAGACCCGAAGCACTGGCAGCTTGATCCACGCGCAATGGCGAGGCAACGCGCGGTTGAGAGTCCTGCTGGTCTAGCTTCAATTTCGTCGCTGAGGGTGAGAGCGCTCGCGGACTGGTCGCGGGGGAAACATTGGAATCCAGACTCTCATCAGCAGCAGCAGCTTCACCAATGGACCCTAGTACGCCCCCAGCCTTCAGCGGCGTCGCACTCATGATTGGAAGCAGAGGGACGATGTCCAGCGTTCGGCTACAGTAAGCTCTCGACAGAATATCAGAGCCAAAAGGTGCCTATGATCCTCAGGCCAGCGGTGCGCTCATAGCCATGGGGAGAATTTGTCGCGGTTATAAACAGGCAGGCGAGGATTCGGAATTGGCGCTGGTGCTGCACCGGAGATTTGGTCAGAGTGAGAAGGAGAACGGGTTTGGGAGCTAGAACCAAGGTTGAAGGTTGAGGGGTCTCCCCAAAATGTTCTTTGGCGGCGAGACATCCTTACTTCGACGTTACAGGGGCAGCGCCGGTCCCGTCCAATCTCCCCGTCCCGCCTGGTCCGGTGGTTGGATCTTGCCATTTTATGAGGGAAGCACTGTCTGGAGAAGGAAACTCTAGTATGATTCCTGGCAGGACGTCGGTACGCAGGTAGCCTTGTCATGTGCTTTCATATACGCCTGCAGGTGGTCCTCATGCGTCTGCCTGACCTAGGGTTCCTAGAACAACAATGCAGCCTCGCCAGCCTTGTAATAAGACAAGGGGAAGCACCAGGATGAAACGCGTAGAATTTGTTCGGCAATTTACAAAAAATATTCACACCTAATCTTACCATGAGTCGAAACCAGTGCAGTTTCGTGCTTGTTGCTATTTCCAAGAGCGAATGGCAAATACAATCCAGAAGCAGCCCATAGCCTGCAGAATTTCTCGGATTTCACTGGTGTGGAAAACGTCATGTCAAAGATATGCCCAAAATTATCAAAGACTGGGAGGCTCAACCCTTGAGAACGACCAGAAGCCATCGCTTTCCTCTCATATATGACTTTGGCGAGAAAGACTCAACAGCGCTTGGGCGTGCCTGAAGTAGGATGCGGTGCACAGCATTCCCTCATACTCATCAACATAAGAATATTTCGATTGTGAGGACATATCCCTTGTCGAGAGCGCACAAGTTCTGTCCACCCAATCATGCATGACTCCCAGCGATCAATGAATTTGGTGTGTGGTTGTAAAACTATGGGACCGTGATTGCAGACTCAGTCTTGCTAGATTCAATGAGATCACATGCCTCACCCGTAATTGCTAAGCCAGAGAGACATGTTAATAGAGAAAATAGCCCGGACTGAATTTGATGGCCTTGCTTCATTTGAAGAAGGCTAAGGGTCTCAACAGCCCCTTGCGCCAATACAAACAATGCATTCCATCATGATGTATTCCTCCTCCAACAATCGCTGCTGCCATCTTCCACAACCGCAGCGCTTTGCTGGAAACACCGTGCGTCTTATTCACTTCAACTTCTTCTTTGGGCGCAGCTGGTTGGTGTGTCCACATTTCTTCTTGCGGCAATTGGTTGCTCGTGGAGGAAGGCGGGCGTAGCACCTGCATTGTTGGTTAGTTGTGTTTCAGTAAACAGCGGTTGGCCGGCGACTTGTAGCACGTTTCGTTGAAGGTGGGTGGAGGCTCACTTTCGGCAGATCATCTTGTCGCAGTTGTACTTCATGGCGAGGGCCTTCAGGGAGGGCTCAATAAGACCACCACGGAGACGGAGGACCAAGTGGAGAGTCGATTCCTGATGTCGCGTGTTAGTGCCTGTAGATTCTGCATTCCTCTCGCCAATCCTGTCGCATTTCTATCGTAGCTGTCCTCCTCTTCCTTGATGCCTTTGAGACGTTCGGGCAGTCGCACCTTCTGAATGTTGTAGTCACTTAAGGTACGTCCATCCTCCAGTTGCTTTCCGGCGAAGATCAATCGCTGTTGGTCTGGAGGGATTCCCTCTTTGTCCTGGATCTTAGTCTTGACATTATCGATTGTGTCAGACGACTCGACCTCAAGGGTGATGGTCTTTCCGGTAAGGGTTTTGACGAAACTGTGTCCATGGTGTTAGTGGAGCGCGCAGGGTAAGATAGGAGAATCGGGAGAGGCCATACATCTGCACTATGTCCGGAGGGAGAGGTTAGCTACATTCCACATGAAGATCGGGGCATCTCTAGGGGCTGGACGTACTCTTGCCGGTATCTAGTCGTGAAAGATGTGTGGATTGATGGTGGCGGCGAGATGATGAACGCCTCGACTCCGCACACTCTCTCAAAATTGTGTGCCAAGCCCGTTGTGTCACGTGATAGACCTCCAAGTTTAGAGTGGCTCCACGTCCATCGTTCCTCCAATAATGCACTGGTGGTGTCACCAGCCTTCAGAGTCACGACGCTTTGCTTCAAACTTGAATTCAAGACGAGAATAATTGTTGAAGGCTGTAGAACATTGTCGATGTCATTCTCGAGTTGCAAAAGAGATTTTGAAATGTTGAAGCCTATGTGGAGATGCATTTGATTATTTTTCCAAAATCTGAATCCCGTTTTCCGCGAGATAGACTCTACTATGTCGCGTTCGGCGGAGGAATACTTGGACTAGGTTTGCCTATTCGGGTCTACATCCTGTGAGGGAAGAAAGACAGCGCATCTTTCACTCTCAACCATTTTTATTAGATATAGCCCGATACGTCCGGTGCTACAGTATTCGATAACGGGGCCCCGTCTGGAGTACGATGACGGGGGACCTCCCTTTTGCGACGACCTCGAGCATTTGGCCAAGCTCTCTCGAACCATTTGTGCACGGACCAAGAATGAATCTGATGAAAAACGGGAGGAATCCATCTCTTCGCAAGCGGTCCGATTTGACCGCGATATTCAAAGCCTGTAATCGCTCCTTCGACCCCATCCCTACGCTTGAGCATAGAGGGGATGGCAGATGAGCAGGCATTTGCTTCACCGACTAGAGAGGTCAATAGTATCCAGATTAACTTCGCCAGCTGTACCGCCACTCGTCGATTCCAAAGTAGTATATGCACAGACAGCCTTCCTTCTAGGAGCACCTGATTGATAGTACTAAGCTTCTTTGCCCCTTGTGCCGCCAGATCTAGCCAGCTCGTCTCCGCTTCTATCATCTAGCCCCTAGTTTTCAGCCTTGGACCTATCAGAGTGCTTAGACTTCATTCAAAGATGCTATATCACGGCTTATTCTAGCCTAGAAATTTATCCTGGTCTGTGCAGCACTTCTTTGTGCATTTGTTCCCCTTCTTTGCGGAATTTCAGTTTGATATTGGGCGGACGACGTATATTAGTAGATTTGCGATATTCAAAGTCACGTCCACGTCCTAGAGTTCTAGGAAGTAAACGACATGTAGTGATTAAGATTTACTTCTTTTCTATTCTATCTTATACCCCGAAATTTTACTTGGTACCGATTCGCTATCAGCAGTATTCCATCAATATTCAAATTATTACTTGATTGTTCCTTATCTAGTCACGTGCTTTCTCAGCCTTGTGCGCTAGGCTGAAGAACCAACCAGCCTGTAGTGACCTTTGGTGTTTGCTCTATCAGCCACATACTTCTGATGCGGAAAATCAAGATTGAGTGATGATGAGATTGTAGCAAAAATGTTGTCTCCAGGCGTCAAAGATCGAGCGACACCGGTATGAAATTGTATGATTTTATCCAATCCTAGCTATATCTATAGGCGGGGTCAATCAAATAATGCGCTACTAGATCACGTACATCTTGAGGTCTGAGCAAAGCTTATTGACTAGAACCACATCTCCTGACACGATACGGAAACACAATTCGCTAATGGTACCAAAAAGCATACAAGCAATCAATTCCATCCAAAATGGACGACAACATGATTCATAAGTCGACCATGTATTCTCCATCTTCTTTCTACAAGTCTTCTACCCATGACGTGAAATCGCTCACAGCTTTCTTGAGGAATTTGATGTCACTTCTTGACACGCAAGGGCAATCGTAAACATCCACAAACTTTCACTCTACGGTTCCACCTGTGCTAACGTATTGTACAACCAAATTTTCCGACAGTACTTCATGCTCACCGTTCAAACAAAGTCTACCCTCCTCCCTGTCAAAATCCTTTGAACATCTTGCGCTTCCACGATCTACGCGAACAAACTTGATGGGATGAAATTTAATAAAAATGATTCCACGGCAACTCGCTAGGGAATTCTGCCGGACGACGTGCATTTCTTTGTACTGCAAACATGGAGAACAAAAATCGAAGGTCGTCAGTAATCCCACAAAAGATGGGCGCTAACACTCGAGCAGAAGGTCTGCCGCAGACACCAATGGCGTCTGGCGAAACATTCCGTCCGCTTGTCGAAAAGACAAAGATATATACAATTGCCGTACTACAACACCGTGCTAACTCCATATGATGGATGCCTGTTTAGGAAATGTTCCGTGGAGCAAGCTGGGTATTTGGCGAGTTCGAGGACTGGAATGGAGGGGGGCCGTATGTACTAGGAGGCAAGGCAAGCGAGTCGTAAACCGTGATGTATAGTGCTGGGAAGTGGAATGGCAAGGCAGTCCCTAGATGATATCCTTGTGAGAGCCTAAGAGATTTCAGACGCGTGGTTTCTTCCAGTAATATTGCTGTTTGCATAATTAGACAATGGATCGAAGAGCGCTGTCCTAGTCTCACCTTGTGATTTTTTCGCACAGATCGAAGACCTGTACCACCGCGCCCACCAAGCACAGCATCGCGACGCATTGTGTTGTTGTCCATTTCTGGGACGTAGTAGAACTCGTTCTCGAGCGCTTTTCCAGCTGCATCCTTGCCTAGTCGATTGATCTCGCCAACGCATGGGATTGCGTGCAGTACACGCCGGAGATCCGAGTCTGTCAGCTCTTCGTCCTCACCAACGCTGGGCCCTTTGCAGGTTTTGAGATCTGTCGGTAAGTTGCTGTGAATTAAAGACAGTGGCATAGCATGAACGCGGGAAAATGCGAGCTGGTTGATGACATGGTTCTTGACTGGGCTTTCTTGGATTTGCTTCTTTGGCGTGAGATCGATGCTCTTTGTGGGGACCGCAGATTCACCCTTGGGAGACTCCGATACAGACTTAAGAACCTTCCTCTTCCGTCGTTGCGGTTGCAACGGGGAAGTATGCGAGAACGAGTCGAGTCGATTTAGGAGATTTGACCCATATGGACCGAAAGAGTGAACAAGAGGATCGTTCTCTTCGTTCTCATTCTCCTGATCAGACAGATCATCAGCATTGGACGAAGAAAAACTGGCCAAAGAAGCCCTTTCGCGCAGAGGTGGTCTGATCTGGTCTAACTTAGTTGGCGATTCCGGTTCTGCGTGAACGTGATCCGAATTGTCGTCCTCGTAGACATGGACGGCTGTCTGGTCTGACACGAATGTTGCTTCTGACGTAAGAATGTCAGAAAACAGCTGGCGTCGCGTCGAACTGGGCGATACTGGCGAGTGTACACGCATGGCAGGAGGGCTGGAGGGAAGGGCTGTATTTTCCAGGCCAGCGAAGACACGCCGTGGGGGAGAGGAATCCTCCGTCCAGGCACAGCTGGATGGCACCGAGTTGCTCCTGTCCTGTTCCAAGCTTGGCCATTTGACCATGACACGGCATTCCATCACGTCGAGCATGATTTCAGCGGAGGGCTGAGTCGAGACCCACGAGTCGCCTTTGTCCAACTCGTAGAGCTGGCCCCCACAACGTACCTTTGCACCATTCCACCCTAGGCACTTGACTAGTATGCTTGACGACGCGTGCAAGTCCGAGGGTGGTTGGTACTGGGCCGTGACATGGACACGGGAGATGTGGCGGTTGGAGGGGAATAATTGGTGATCTGATGAGTTGCTGGAGCGTCCGAATCGCATGGGCTCTCCGTTGGAAGGCACCACAACACTTGGGAGGTCAGACAGCGGAGCACGCTCAGAAAGTGTGGACAGAGTTCGGTGGAGAGCTGGGCGACTCGGCGGAGATGAAGGAAGGAGGGGCGCGTCAGAAGTTGGCGCCGGGGTAGGATATGACACGTGTTCGTCGTCAAGGGCATTGAACTTGCGTTTGGTAGGCAGGCCTGGTGGTGAAGACGAGAGGGGCTCGAAGGCTGGGAGCAGCTGTGAGGGCTGTCGCGTGAGGTTTGGACGTGACGGAGGACGCGGAGTGGTCTTGGAATGCGAGTTACGCGGGCTCGGACTCGGATTTGGCCTGGCTGAAGAGCGATGCATGGTGGTCAATTGAGACACGGTGCGAGGGTTGAAGAGCGTCGCGTGGTCTTTGTCGTCGGGACGTGGAGTGGAATGCTGGTGGGTGTGGATATGGGTTTGGAAATGGATGCAGACGTGTTGGCAGCGTGAGAGATCGGACTGGACGCGGGCTGGAGATGGAGCTGGAGATGGAGACGGACGTAGCTTAGATCATGACCACGACGGTCTTTGGGTTCAGTGTTGTGTCTTGAAGGTCGCGGAATTGCTCTCAGACGCGGTCGCGGTCTGTGAAGAGAAGGTTGCGAGGTGTGGAAAAGCGTCCACGGGTAGCTCAAACAGGCAAGGTTAATAATTAGGTAAGAATACTCGCAGTGCTTGACCTGTCCCGACAACGAATACGAATAAAGTACTGCAGCTCCCACTGGATTCGTAATGTTCAATTGTGTAGAGAGGGGAGAGAGGGAGAGGCTTTCTTATTCAGCTCGCCGTATTCCTTCCTTCAAGCGTCAACTCAGCTTCAAGTTCACGCTTCTTGACCCCGCTTGTATTAGTCGCGTCCAAGCACGCCAGCCTCCTCACACGTAAAGATACCGAGTACCAGAAGTAGCACTGGTATTTCCCGTGCACTCGGATGGCCTGTGGAATGCTGATGGTCCCAGCATTGGAGTGTCGGTACATTTATTGGAGCATCCAGATTGAGCCATGGCTGGTGTAGGAATGGGGTAGGAGCAATACCACTCGAAGCTTTCAACTTGATATCGAAAGGCCGTCGCATTCACGAAGTTACGTGGAATAGTAAGTACCGTCCCATCGAACTGGCTCGGCAGGCGCAAGCAAACTTACTACGAGTTAGTAAGATGATACTTCAGCACCCGACGGCGCTCATGCCGATATCAGTCCAGTTCCTGTTCTGGATATGCAACACATCAGATGAGAGGGATATCATCAACAGGATATACGGCTGATCTGGAAAATCGGCGATCGCGACCCCTTCTAATAATTCAGCCTCGGATCACATTACACTGACGGCTTCGATTACTAAACCTCCTACTTCGCAAAATATGGCACTTGTGATTAGTCAAACTTGTCATTCTTTGTGGTGATTAGTGAACACATCTGCACATCAACCGATTCCGAGGCTGGTGCTACAACCACTATGACTGACTACATCGCCAATGCGGCTGATTGTTGTAATAATTGAGAGCCAACAGCGAGGTGGTGCCTGTGTTCGGAGCAATGCCGAGGGGAAGTTTGAGTAACAAGTCCGTACCCCAGGTGAGTAGGATATTTTGCGGCATCATTGTGGTGATCCTGCAGGAACTCTGCGTCCCTCGGAAGAGCGGCTTACATGATCAGCTGGGATGGTATAAGGAGGAGTAAGTGCGATGGGTTGAGCTGTACAAATCTAACGGCTGCCCTCTTGCCTACCTAACAATTTCTAAATAAGACAGTCCCGGCCCGAGATTGCTGTGTCAGCCATGGAGAATGAAACAAGGAGATCGAGTTTGTCAAATGACCCAGTCATAGCCGATGCAATTGACTTGGAGAAGAGATGGGACGAAACTCTGGCAAGCAACTCATCAGATAGCGCTCCGGCGTGTCAAGGACCGGAAAAGGCTACAACAAGAAGAAATGAAGAGGGTGATGCAGGTTCTTCATGCCACGACCTAGAAGGAGGCCCGGTCATCAGAACAATTACAGCACAAGATTGGACAGGACCTGATGATCCAGATGTAAGCCTTTCATCTCCATCCACTGTCACAACGAGCAACAAACTGCTAATCAAATCTAGAATCCCCATAATTGGACGCTGGGCAAACGAGTCTACCACACCATCCCACCAGGGCTGTTTGGATTCATAGTTACATTCGGATCCTCAGTCTACACTCCAGCAAATGAAGAAATAGCAAAGCACTTCAACGTCTCGCCCACGGTGGCTCTCCTAGGCGTAACCCTGTACGTGATCGGTCTAGGCTTTGGGCCTATGCTCTCGGCACCTGCTTCGGAAACATTCGGCCGACTAATAGTTTATCGTATTTCACTACCCATCAGCCTTCTCTTCACCCTTGGCGCCGGCTTCAGCAAAACATTCTACTCGCTTTTGATCTGTCGGTTTTTCGCAGGATTCACGGGAAGTCCGGTGCTGGCTGTTGGTGCGGGAACAAACGCAGATTTATTTCCACCAAGGTATAGAGCTATAGCTACGAGTTCCTTTCTCTTGGCTCCATTTTTGGGACCGTCTCTGGGGCCATTTCTGGGTGGCTGGGTTGCTCAATACAAGGATTGGAGATGGACCCAGTGGATATCGTTGTTCATCGGTGTGGGAGTTTACATCATCTCTTTGCCAATGAAGGAAACGTATAAGAAGGTAAGTGTAGTCGCGTTCCTCGATTCAACACCTCAGTCTTGCTCATGCTGATCTTGGTCGTGTACAGACGATCCTTCAACAACGCGCCAAACGCCTCGGAATCGAGCCACCGCACACGCCCGGTCCCACAGGAGGATGGGCAACAATGCGATTCCTCATTACGGTCACACTGTTCCGACCAGTCCACATGCTCATCGCCGAGCCCATCGTCGGATTTCTATCCCTTTACAATGCTTTCACCTTTTCTATCCTCTTCGCTTTCTTTGAGGCCTTTCCAATTGTATTCGGCGGCGTCTATGGCTTTAGTGTTTCCCAAGTTGGGCTCTGCTTTCTTGCTGTAGGGCTTGGTGTGGTATTGGGCGTTGCGAGTGCCATTGTAATTGACCGGGTTCTCTATCAGAAGTTGCATAACCAAGCGCTTGCTGAAGGACGGACGATCGTGGCACCTGAGCATAGACTCTATGCAGCCATGTTTGGCAGCCTTGGTATTCCGCTGGGTCTGTTTTGGTTTGCGTGGACGAGTCGAGCTGATATACATTGGATTGTGCCGACGTTGGCCTCCATACCATTTGCCTGGGGAAACATGTCCATATTCGTAAGGTTTCCCTCGCATTGCTCGTTCTCAAGGCCATCTCTGACATTGGACTCCCAGATCTCAGCGGCTCTTTACTTGGTCGATACCTACGGCCCCCTGAATGGTGCCAGCGCGATCGCAGCAAATGGCCTCCTTCGGTATGGGATGAGCTCAGTCTTCCCTCTCTTCACAGTCCAAAGTATGCCCTTTATGTCCGCCCCGTCATCCAAATCGAAGCTGACAATGCTTGAAGTGTACAAGAAAATGCACATCGACTGGGCTACTACCTTTTTGGCGCTCTTATCCATGCTTATGCTGCCCATTCCATGGGTTCTGTTCAAGTGGGGAGCTCGGATTCGGGCGAACAGTCATTACGATACTGTCAAGGCTTGAGGCTGGGCTGCATGGTCATAGAATTGAGGGAAATGACCTCGTAAGTAAGTGGTTTGTAGATGTGAAGGTCAAAGGTCTCATGATTCGATCAGTGCTTAATCCCGAGAGTACATCTAGAAACTCGGCTAGTGTAATGCTCCTGCGAACTTTCGGGGCGGTGGAGGCGACGACAAAAACGCATCTTCACAGTCGTATCTTGTACAGCTGATACTTCACCGACCGAGTCGTCCTAGATTTCTTTTGGCCTGGAGCAAAACTGGCGTGAGCCGAAGGGCACAGCTGAATCGATATCGTTGCCAGGGTTAGGCAAGGAATTAATGTCCCATAATGATAAGATATAGTTGCAATACTAATTCCAACCGGATTTCGGTGGATGACGACAGAATCATAGCATGATTCTCAATGATCGAAGGATGCTATTGTGCTGGTTTACCTAAGCCGTTGATTCAGAAAATAAATTTGGCACGCTCAAGCACGACGAACGCCATGCTTCTCGAGACTGATATCGATGCTGCGCAGCTGTTGTTCTCCCAATTGTAAACATCGCAGACAAATAGACATGGTCAATTGAACCTAGCTATGCACCTGAGAAACACGGCACAAGTGACGCGAAGCAAGAATTAATTACAACGAAGGGCACAAGGGTTATCGCAGCTATGCAGAAGAAGGCAATGAGCAAAACAAAAAGACAGCCAAAGACAGCCAAGAGAAACCCGCGGGTTAAGCCAGAGGTATTAGTAAAAAAGCACACTGAAGCCACCACCTCAAAACCACCCGTCATACAATAACACAGCATTCGGCCACGCCAGCCCTCCTGTTGTTCCTTCTGTCATACCTATCGCGAGGTGAGGCTTTCCTCGCTCCATTCGCCGCTCCAATCGGGAGCCCGCCATCCAAGCCCGCAGGCGCCTCTCCAAAATGAGATCGCACTGCTTCGGCATGGATGGGCATTTCTTCCGCACTGGCTGAGACATCAGAAAGACACCTAGCCCAGCATTAGCAAAAGAGTATGCCTCGAAGCTAATCAAAGATCTTCTTCAACTTATTGAAAATGCTTCTCCTCTTAGACTTCTTAGCGGCTTTGCTGTCAGGCGTAGCAAGATCTGAGCTCGGTGTGCCTGTTTCCGCAGTGGCCGTTGACGGCCTAGGTTCGACGTCCTTCTTTGGCGTAGCTGGGTCATCTCCTGTGGTCTTTGTAGCGATTGGCGTGGTAGATGTCCCAGAAGTGACGGAGGATCCACCGTTCTTGATTGGCTCCACAGGCGAGACAGCCTCTGGCTTGACGTTCTCTTTGGTGGCCTCTGAGACGGCGGGTGCCGATGCAGGGGCATTAAGACCTTCAGGTTCCGAGGACGACTTGAGAGGCTCGCTGCTGGCCAAGGCAGCAGATGAGAGTCCACCAGCGTCTTTTGATGCTTCAGCCTTTGGCTCCAATGGCACCTGGCCCGCCAATATTGCGGTCGTACTGGTTGGTGCAGCAGACTGAATAACGACACCTGGGTCAGTCTCGCCAACAGCTGCGCTACCTATTGGCAGACTCGATTCAGGAATCATATGCTTGCTGACTGGAGGCACGCTGAACGCGCCATTAGGTTCTTTGGAAGTGTCCAACGCAGCCGCAGAGGCAGTCGGCAAAGCGTCAGACTTTTCATACGAGTTCTTGTCGAGATGAACATTGCTAGTCAAAGTGTTCGAAGTGATCGAGCTCGGCTCTGGAACCTTCTCACCTGGCGCAACGTGGACTGGGTTACCAGCGCCAGCTGTGGCAGGGAGAGGGGCAACACCGAAAACTGAGTCGGAGGGTTCAGGTGCCCTAGAAGATGTTGAAGCTGTGACCGTGGGTGCTGGCTCGCCGGATCCTGTCGCAGTCTCCACCTTCTTCAGTAACTCAGCCTCCACGGCTTGCTTCTCACCCACGGCTTCTGCACTTGTTGTGGCCTCTGGATCGACATGAGCCGCAGCAATAGAGTCCTTCACGACTTCAGGGACATCTCCGTTCGATCCTAGTGTTTCTGATGGTTTGACTGTCTTCAATAACTCCGCTTCAACTGCGTCCTTTTCTTTCACTGCCTCTGGGCTGACTGTAGCCTCGGGGCTGACGTGTGCTTCGGTGATAGATTTCTTGACAACGTCGGGCACGTTTGGACCCGTCCCAAAGCTGTTCATCAGACCGGTCGATTCGAGCGACTTGGATGCTTCAGTTGCGGCTGTCGTAGCATGCTTGTGAGCAACTGCTGCGACACCCACTGCAGCGGCGCCGATAGCAGTGACACCACCTGCAAGGGCGCCGTATATTTTCCCAGTAGGCAGGCCGCTTTCTGATGTCGGCGGCTCTTCAGGAACTTTGGCTTTCAACTCCTCTTCTAAGCCTTTTTTCTCCTCGACAGCTTCAGGATTGGCAGAGGCTTCTGGAGAGACCTTGGCTGCTTCCTGGCTTTCGGTGACGACTTCTGGAACATCGGGAACGGCGGTTTTATCCTCGGTAATGATACTGTGCGTTGTATTGCTTGTGAAGGTGCTTGGATCGGGCACTTTCTCGCCGGGCTCAAGATGAATTGGATTGCCGGCGCCTTCAGTAGCTGGAATTGGCGCCACGGAGAAAGCAGCAGGCTCGTCAGAGGTGACAGTGCTCTGAATCGTGTTATTTGTTAGTGTGCTTGGGTCCGGTACCTTTTCGCCAGGCTCGAGATGGATTGGGTTTCCAACACCCTCGGTGGCAGGGATTGGAGCGATCTTGAACGCGGAGGGTTCTTCTGACCCAACAGTGCTGCTGATGGTGTTCTTGGTCAACGAGGACGGATCTGGAACCTTCTCGCCTGGCTCGAGGTGGATAGGATTTCCAGCACCCTCAGTGGCAGGGATGGGGGCTACACTGAAGGCAGATGGCTCTCCTGCCGGGGTCTCCGGGAAAGAGCCGGGTAGGACAGACTTATCGGCTGCTTTCGCAGATTCCAAGGGCACGGCGCCTGCTAATGCAGCGGTTGTAGCGAGCGGCGCGGCGCTGGAGGAGAGGATGGAGGGCTCCCCGAGCTGGTGTGGGTGGAGGACATTGTTGACATTGTTGTGCTCGTCGGCCTCTTGCGGGAGGTGGGAATTGACGGTCCAATTTCCGTCTACGACAAACTATTGCAGGCAATTGGTTAGCATTGTTGTGAGAGGGTGACAAAGGCATTGACGCGAAGAAGTCCTCATGCCTCAACAAAGAGGGCTGAGGCGCGCGTAGTCCTTGGGATGCAATGCAAGCCATGATCGGCACAACACCACAGAAGAGACGCTGTGATGAATTCCTGTCAAAGCGACTTCATGGTCGAGCTCGCGACAAAGCTCCCAACGCGTGAGTTTGTGGATGCAGACGCAGAGTTGACTTGCCTTGTACAAAATCTTGTCCTTGTTGGGCAGCTGGACATCCTTCTCGAAGAAATCGCCTTTCCTGTCCAGCTTCTCCGTCTTTCCCCAGTCGTCGAAGGTGCCTGTGACGAAGACTTCGCTGGCTTCGGGATGTTCCCTAAAACATGCATGTCAGCTTGGAGCGAGGCGCAACGGTAGCAGAGGGAAGCGCGGCACTCACCACTTGAAGGTGTAGCTTGCCATGATGGGAGATGGCTCTGTTGATGAAGGCGAATGGGTAGGTCGAGCTCTCTCGGTAGGTGTCAAGGAGGAGAAGACCGGGTCGCGAGGTCTAGCGGATTATGGGGATCTCTGGCTGATCTGGGCTGCAGACGATGGAACACACGGACGCGGAAAGATATGTCCGTTGAGTCCCAACAGCGATGCAATTACTACGATACGGACGCAGCAATGGGCGAGAGGCACAGAGGCACGAGCAAGAACTGCACTGCAGAGGCTGAGGGTGATGGTGGCAGCGAGGGTAGCAGCGAGGGTAGCAGCGAGGGTAGGAGTGGACGTGTGGGGGGGTGGGAGGGGGGACAGCGGCCTAGCAGGAAGAATAGAGGGGGTTGGTAGTGGATGGAGCAAAGACCACCCGTTTGCGTAGTGGGGGCGTCTGCGTTTCGCCGCCGTGAAAGCCAATGCCAATCCCCTCAACTGGCAACTGGACGGTATACTGCTGCCGGGTCACGGCCGTTTAATCGGTTACGAACGCCCGGCACGTCAGCATCCATCTCTCGCTCTCGTGCACTACTTGACCACGTTGTCGCGGGCCGTCGCCCTGAACCTTTTAGAACTGCAGGTGTGCTCACGCACCCCGCAATCCTCTCTCTCATAATTCCTGCAGACATAATGTCCAATTTGCAGCGCCCGCTGAATGAACAGATGACCAACACGCCACTTCATCTTTCCTTGCTATCGGCCAGATCCCCTACTCTCTCATTTCCGCGAGTCGAGCTTGTTCAAAAACCCTGAGGTGTTCCCTGTACCGCTCTCGAAAACCCCCGTCTAGTCTGTGATACCTTGTATTTTACTAGGCAGCTTGTATAGAGTCCTCTGTCCTTCGTACATTCATCTCTACTTCTATATCTCTGGTTATATCTACCTATTAGCCTCTTGATTTTGAACTGAATTTTCAGCTACCAAAATAAAACTATTCTTTTATCGTAGTAGTGTAATATTAATACATAAATAGAGTAGACATTTAGCTACTCTTACAAATCTCTATCTATATCCTCATATCGTTCTAGTAATGCCTCGTTCCTACGTTTACAACCAGTCCAAATATCGCAGCCCAAGGTGCTGGCAAACAACACCGCGTTGAAGCCTGCCATTAAGAAGAACGGACTCCCAGGCTCCACCTTATCGAACATGAGTCCGCCAACTTTGGTAAGGAGTAGAATTCCCGCTCCACCAGCAAGCGAATAGACACCCGCTATGGAGCCTTTCAATGCTGAACGAGACGTACGTCTCATTCCTGCTGTGATGTCGTGCAGATGTGGCGGAAGGAAAGGCTCTGATGGAAGCAGGCGGCTGCTCTCGGCCCCTTCTGATGCAGCGCCATAGAGAGTCGTATTCGATTCAGTTGAGCAGTTTCCATTGCTATCGGGATAAAAGAGTGTCGAATCGTCCTCTGCTTCGATGCCTTTGGCTAGTAACCCAAGACTGCAAACGATGGCGCCGATCTGGCTGATACCTAGCAACGCAGCAATGAAGAATATGCCGTAGCTCCCATCCTCTGCTTGCGGGTCTGGAGTTTTGACATTACCGAAACTGGCATATCCCACCATTCCAGCAACCGAGGCCAGCAAGAGTGGGAGATTGTAGTTCTGATAGGAAGAGAGATAGCCAAAAACAGGTGCACATATCAAAGCAACCAACTGAGACACGCCTGATATGATGGAGGCAACAATGTAAGCTCGGGCGCAATTCTCCTTGATTTCCGAAGGTGATTTTGGACTATTCCCAGGGTTTGCTGGACAGCGACCACTCTTGATGAAGTAGGCGTTCACGAAGAGTGGAATGAAAAGCGATATACCCACAGACGAGGCCCGAGCAACGAACCCACCCACGTATCCGAGGCCAATGTTCATGTCGCGAACGCCGAGAGCGATGGAAGCCGCAAGCAAACGAAGATAGGACGGCATTGGGGGAGGAACCTCCTGATCATATGCATCTTCCGTAGGCTTGGGATTCTGCTTCTTGTTCAATAATCGTCTCCAGCCTTTCTCCTCCTCACCAGATAGCCCCCGTAAACCAAAGAAGCAGCCAAGTGCGACTGCTAAGGCGACAGTTCCAACGACATAGAAGCTGTCGGCCACGGCCTGACTAGGAGATATTCCATGATCCTGAAAACGTGTTGGAAGTCTTAGGAAGAATAGCAATGCCACAAGTGCCCCGAGTCCAGTCAGCATTCCCACAATACCTGCTAGTTGTGAAGCCGAAGGCTCCGAAGCGATCAGAGGACGAGAATGAGAGGCACCGACGGAAGGAGTTCTGGAGCGAAATCGTGAAGGCGTGATTGTCAATTCCGAGCTGATTGAGGGGGCTTGCTCATGAGAGTAACCATTCGTGTCTCGAAGGGATGGAGCACTGCGTACGGGGGCGAAGCGTCTAGATGTCATAGTCGGAAGAATAGCAGTAACCATGGTAGATCTGTAGGATAAGCCAATGTCTTTCCGCCTGAACTGGCCAACTTACGTCGCTGCACCTCCCACGGAGAATAAGAGTCTCCCAAGCAGCAATTGAGGATATACGTTGCTCGCCTGAACAAACAGGATTAAGCTCACCCCAACTATCAAATATCCAGCAACAGCCACAGTCCTCACGCCTACGTGGTCGCTCATTATACCCCAAGCTGGACACGCCACCAATGCGACCATCTCATCCGCGAAGCCGAGCGTTCCGACAGCATCTCCCACCTTTTCTTTCTGTCCTATGCGATCGGTAATGACGAAGGAGACTGCTGAATTGAGGAATACCAGGAAGGAAATGGAGAAGAGACAGACGCCGAGGAGGTAGGTGGAGGCCTGCGCCCCCGTCGCGGTGAAGGGCAGAGTGAATTTGATCATGGCGCTGATAGCTCACATTGTCATGCCTGTGTCAGGATGTTGCTACCGTTGTTGTGCTGACCACGATATACTCTTAAGTGGTGTCAATGGATTCACCACGCATTATTTGGAGAGCGAAATGACTCGCCGATGATGCCTGACAGAGTGGTAGATTACCTCAGGCTTCCAAGGAATGTTACTCCGCATGGAGTGCTCGTGTGAGATCATCGCCATACGTGCATCTGGCACCTCCCACCATAAGGCCCTCTCGAAATCTCCAGCTTCTGCTTTCAGGATCAAGAAACTCAAAGTCCCAAACATCCACCATCAAGCTTCAATTATCCACCTCCCATGCTCGTCTCCGACTCTCTCCCAGCAACGCCGCAACTATGGTGAAATTCTACGCGCAGTCCTACTCATACGACTATCCATTTCCAACCGTAACCCTTGCCTACTTCCTCCGCTATCCAAATCCTTTCAGTACACACGTCCTTTCTACAGACGTCATCTCAAAAACATTCGATGCTGAAACGCAACGATTGCACATTACACGCCTCCATCTGAAGCGTTCAAAGCTCCCCTCTGCCGTTCTGCGCCTGGTGCCCCGGAGCTTCCTAGGTGCATCAGCCCAGGGGGATAGTCAGACTTATATCCTGGAGCATTCGACTGTGGATGTGAAAGAGGGGTGGATGAGGACCGAGAGCAGGAATCTAGAATGGACCGGTGTTCTCTCTGTGGTGGAGAGGCAGGAATACAGCGCCCCACTGGCTTCGGACGGACACGCTTTTGATGCAAAGAATCCTGGAGAATCGACTGCCGTCAAAACAACCGTCACACTGTATTCAAGGTTGGGCCAGCAATTCAAGAAGAAGGGGGAAGAGAGTACAGGATTTTTGAGGAGCTGGGGCCAAAGTGCAACGCAAAGAGCTATCGAGGCTATTGGTCTACGGAGGGCAGAGAATAAGTCGCAGCCCAATGCAAGAGAAGGCATGAAAGTTGTTTTGGAGAGGCTGCGGCAGGGTGGCCTGGTGGCGGTACTGGAGGGCATGAGGAGGGATCGCGAAAGTGTGTTGGGGCACACTGGAGATGGCTTTAAAATGATACAACACGATGACGATAGCAAGAAGCGATAAGCAACAGGCGGGACGTTTAGTCGCATTTCAGCGTGGTGTTCGGGCTGCTTGTTCGGGGAAATGGGAAAACAGTAGACTCGGTGTTCTCTCATTCCTACATTATGTGTACATATATCCATACTCTCCTCACTGGTTTTCCGTGTTGGGGAGGCGTCGTTGTAAAAACAAGGGAACAGTCACAGCAAACATGATGTCAACGATGACTATTCAAGGCAGAACGGTACGGAAATTCCTTCTCGATTTGATTCATTGGAGAAGCGTAACATATCGCTCGACCTCGTCTTCCTGCAAATTGAGGACCAGAGACCTAGATCTGGTATTCTGGCACTGGGTGGGGGATTGCATCTCCGACTTTTTGCCTCCAACGACAACCAGTTCTTGCTATAGCTAGTTCTATTTCGAGATCCTCGATTGTTGCGTCTTCTGTTGCTTATCACGCTCTACCTTGGATCTTTTCGCTTCGATCTCTTTTCCCTTCGCTAATACGACCGCCTTCTTTGCTTTCTCCTCTAGCTCCATACTCGGTTTCTAATTGTTCGTATTCAGCCTATATTCATGCCCGCCGAGTTTTCTGTAAACGCGCCAAGTGCATAGAATTGTCGAAAAAGGTGGCGAGGGCGTATAACAGTGGACGACGATGCTGGTAATGGATGTCATCTTCTGTAAGGAGAAGGAGACGATGGGCCATGAGGTTGTTGATTCTGTCTTAAGTCTAGCGGCTTGGGGTTTGTTGCTTTGCAGATGTTGCTGGCTTCACGCTGTCCGTTCAATCACACAAAAAACAAGGAAGTGGGAGTGCAGTTTCAGAAGCAAAATTAAGAGACTGTTCGTCGCTTTGATGACACCGGTTATCAATAAACTTTTGTTCTCTCAAGGGTCATCATCGGGCCCTTCTCAAGCTGTCTCATGCTCATCCGTGAACTCCTTTGCCAATCGCCTTGCAAGTACTCTCTCTTGCCCTGTCCAATCCCTCATTGCACTCCTCCCTCGATCTCCTGGGCTGCTTGTCGCACTCCTCTCCCGCTCTCCCCAAAGCGTCGTCTGGGTCTCTTTGCCATTCGTACCAGAGGTATACGAGGATGACTATGATGCCGATGTTGGCAATCAAGTCGAACATCTTTGCAAGCGTAACAGTCTGTTTTGGGGTCTGGTTTACTGACTGTGATGAGAGCGTAGTGATCGGCTTTGTTTCGAGCGCTTGAGACTTTAGTTTGGTTCGGAGGTGAATGGTTCTGCTATTGACAGGTTGTGCCAAGTGATTTCGGTTTGAGTTGTTTCCGTAAGTGTGGATATTGAGTTATGCATGTCGTTCGGTGGTCGAAATCTGGCATCTTGAAAACCCGGAATTTTGGCAATGGATCGCACCTTCTCCTAAACAGTACAGGATATCGATTATCCTACATTCAATCAGCCTGCACAGGCAACCGCACTTCAAGGATACCACCATTTCTGATGCCTCCCAAGTCTGCTGATTCTTCTCTTCCGCCTTCGATTCTCTTCCTTCGCTCTTCATACACATCTATGTTCACACCTCCCCATGATTTAGCCTCACCTTTCCGTGGGCCTACAGCTTGTTCTTCCCTCAATTTCCTTGGATTTGCTATAGCTCTGACCCCAACCGGTAAAGAGACACTCACCATTCTCGGTGATTGAGACTCCAAGCGAGGTGTGGTGCCGACCCATACGCGGTGGGTTCGAGGTCCTGTAGGTAAAGAAGAAACATGTCTTTGGTATCTTGCTACAATCTCAGCCAACTGTAAAACAGCCTCATAATACTCAACTAAAATGATCACCATGATCACCACCTTTCTGCCACTTCCCTAGCTTTCCGGATTTGAGAAGGTTACTTCGCTTCCTCTCTCTGCGCTCCTTCTCCATCTCCAACCTCTTAGCTTTCTTCCTCTCGTACACAGCTCTTACTGCCCGCTTTGTCTGAGCTGCGCCTTCGTCGAAATTTGCTCGTGCCAATGCGACGACTTTGTCGATTTGTTCGGGCGTGTAGACAAAATTCCAAGTGGACATGAAATCAGAAGTCGTGGGATCAACGCCATCGACTTTGGGGTTCTTCATGAACGGGAAGTAGATTACGGTAATGCCGGCATGCGGTTCCATCAGTTGCCAATCGTCTTCCACGAGCTTCGACAACGGTGGCTCTTCTTTAGCGGAACGTTCCTCGGTCGTACCGACCCAGACGTTGCAGAAACCAAGCTCCTTCTTATTAATATTCTTAGGGGTTGTACCTGGGGCAGACCTGGGATCTTTGTTGTCGTCTATTGCTGCTTGGGCAAGCTTTTCGAGTGCTTCCGCCTCGGTCTCGGCTTGTCCAGCCTCAAGATCTGCCGCGCTTTCTTTAGGTTTTTGGTCTTCTGTTGGCCAGCCTGTGCCTAAAGGCCACCCCTTTATCCCTCTTTGGCGAGCGTAGCCATCAGCAACTCGTAGCCAATTATCTGTCTTTACATCTGCTGATGCGTCGAAGGCGATCAAGATGTCAACATCACGGCCCGGTCGTAGCAAAGGGTAGATGGGGAGATTATTGCTCATACCAGCATCCATAAGTTGCAGGTGGGAAGCCGTGAAGATACTTTCGGGACATGATGCTGGTAGCTGACCTTTCATTCCTAAGGCGAAATTTGGGATGGCTGCAGGATCTATTGGGTGGACTTTGATCAAATCTTCATCCTTTTCTGCGATCATTGCATCTAAACCTCCGAAACCAACAAGGGTCTTCATGACCGGACGGATTTCGCGATAGTAATGTGACAAAGTGGCACAGAATGCACTACCCCATATACCTAGCATGAGAGGGATTCGAAGTTCTGGCAATGCAAGATTATTCTCTCGCAAGACTGCCCTGCCGTTTTCAAATTTGCGGCCAATGGCCCATGTTGGGATGCCTGCTTGAAGTTCCTCGCACCAGAACTCGTATGGCGTGAATCTGTCGTCGTCAGCAGCTATTCTGGAACACTAGATCATTTCTCCCCATACTCAAACCATTGAAACCAAGCTTCCCTCTTTGCTTTCTCTTGTGCGGCTTCTGGGCTTTTCTCGTCTTGCTCGGCCAATGGAATTTCATGACGCACTGCTGTGTAGATTGGCAGCGGGTTCTGTCCGTCGTCGATGTAATTACGTTGGTTTCCGATCTTCAGATCATCCGAGTCCACTCTCAGCTCTCCTTTGGGCACAAGCAGCCTTGCCGCAAGAAGAAGGCCGTAGATATCGACGATCCCAAAGTCTGCATCTGGTACGCCTTTCAGTTTTTCAACAATCCCAGTGAGAAGATACTTATTCGTCGGAGCACTGTTGATCATAGCGAGAGCAGCAGGCGGGTAAGCAATGTGGACACCCAAACGATTCTTGAGGTGTTTGATGAGATTTCCGTGGCTTTGGCCGGTGATCGAGGAGTAAAATAAAGCTTGCAGCCAGCACGAGCCACTCACTCCAGCGGTGTAGGTGATACAATCGAACAGGCCAGCCTCCCTGGAAGACAAGTAAGAAGCAGAGCCCGCGACCAAGGCGCGCAAACCTCCACCTGATCCACACATGGCAATGGTGGGAACATCATCAGGGTGTATTTCCTTCTCAGGTATGTCAAGATATTGAGCCAGTGCTCGAATCGTGTGCTTTTTTCGATTTCCAAGAAAGACCTTTTCGTCCTTGCACAACTCGTTTGAGACTCGGACTGAGCAGTCCCACAGGATCTCGGGATTCCACTCTGGATCATTGGCTTGGTCCCAGATCTCCTCGGCAAGTGAGCCGGGTGCCATGGCCATTTCGTTCTGCATCTTTCTCATAAATCCGGGTAGCATCTTGACCCAGTCTGGCACCATCAAGTCGGTGATCCTGTCCCCGATGGTTGACCACTCAATAGATGGCAATGTGAAGCCATAAGCCCCGAAAGATGTCTTGTCCTAGGAAATAATCAGAACTTGTGGAGGGATGCTGAGGTGTTGCTCGCGATGACCTCCCATCGACAATTCGAGACGACTCACATGGGAAAGATTTTGACCCACTCACCTCGTTTTCTTTGGCACTTTCTTGACTAGCTCTTCTCTGGTCAGGAGGTGCCTGTGTTTGTGAAGAGACATCTTCAACGCTGAAATGTTGTTTTGGATGTTTCGGTGCGCCACTGGCATCTCCCACGATCACCGATGCTCCGCGACCTGACCCCAATTGGGACGGACCATCACATCTCGCCTTTCGATCGCCCAGCCATCTTTTTGATCCATCCGCACCGTAGAGATACAGAATGGCTCCGGCAGCAGATAGGGCTCCGAACTGACTGAGAATGAGAGGCGACTTAGCATGTCCATCTTGAAATCTCGGTTTCCGGTGCAGAATAGCGTGCTGAGAGTAACCACTTGATAATCATCAAGTCAGCCAACCGATTGTTCGCGCGTGTGGTGTGTGGTCGACAAGATCGATTACCTTGCAGTTTCCCTCCATATACGAAATCGAAGTGCTCCTATGCTCCGTGGTCTCGGTCTAGCCGTGTACATGGTTTATCAGAGGGCTAGAGGTGAATCTGGCACCCGACATGGGAGTGAGTTGGACAGATGTCGCATGCACGACTTTGCCGTCCAGAAAATCAGGTTTTGTCGGAAGTTGCCTCTGTATCGCGTCCCGCGCGTCAATTGCCAGAGCTTGGGCCTGCAGAGCCCGCTAATTATACACGGCAAGACCCGCTGCGTAATAGGCTCCTCCCCGCCGACAACTCAAGCTCGACCGTCCACGTCTAAAGTGTCTACGCCCATACTTCTTGGACAGATCATGATCATTCGGATATACTTACGGTAGAAGCATATCATTTCTCCCGCAACACAAACCGACCTCGCTCGACCCACCGCCACAATGGTAGCCCGGAAGTCAGCGTTTGCTGAGGAGAGCGCAGAGGTGGAAGTCTTGTACGCCAACTTGACCAAGCTCAAGACATTGACGAAGAGAATCCAAGGATCCATGGACCGCTTGGAGACGAGTGGCAAAAGCGTGGAGGAAGCAATTGCGCCAATCTTCAGTAACACACGGCGGCTCCAGACTACGAATACAAGTGTGTGCAAACTACAGTCCAAGGCGCTCAGCCAGACCCGATCTGCAAACACTCGCTTACAATCGTTCAGACATTGACAAAGTTATCGACGTTATCGACCGACTCCGCGCGCCCTTGGACCAAAGGGATCGCGAGGACCAGATAATTCGCAGCGAGTACGGGTTCAATAGCTCCCTGATGTGGATTATAAGTAACTGGTGTGGTCTAGTCCCCGGCAGGTCGGCATACCAAACTATATTGCCTCCATAGATCGTGCCACACGAGCTCTTGCTGGCCTGAAGGCATCCCAGCTCAAATCTAACCAGGACGCTATAAACGACCTATCACAACTCCTAAAATACGGTGCTCGACAGCTGGAGAATGTCTTCCGGGACATGCTACAAGATGGAGATGACGCGAAGACTTTGGAGCCGCTGCATTATATCACCAAGAGTCAGTTGATTTCCCCCCGGTTGTCAAGTGGCAGTGACTGACGATGCCAGATCAACCCTTCCCAACCATACCAGAGGAAAAGATCTCGCGATTGAGAGAAATCAACGCCCATGTAAAAGCATCCGTCGCTCAAACGGGCCAGGGCGCCGCTCAAGAGTATCCGACCGCAAAATCCTACGCCGAGATACGAGGGGACTATATTGCAGCGAGTCTGCGCAATCTGGCGTTGGCATCGGAGTCTACGGCTCGCAAAACCAGTGCAGATGCGATTTATCGTCGAGGCAACAACGGTCTGGGCATGTATGCCGACGGACTTCGGCAGATGGTGGAAGCCGAGTACTCCAACATTACTCCAATATTCACTCGCGAGGAATGGCCCAAGATGTGCGTTTCCACGCTGCGCAACGCAATCAACGAGTTTGCGAAGACGCTTCGAGCCTTGAATGCGCATATACAAAGCAACCTCATGACGGACTGCTTCCTGGCGTTTGAGATCATAGGCATCGTGCAACGGCTCGCCATGGGCTTGGAGAAGCTGGTGGGAGAATTCAAACAGCCAATCATGGATACAGCGAAGCCAATCCGCGAAACAGCAATGTCCTCGATGGGCAGAATGCTGGACGACACCCGTCAACGGGTGCTGTCGCTCATCGCCCTCCCAATGGACGGTGGGGCGCACGCGATCACGGCGGATATTGTTACCAGACTACAGATGCTGGCGGAATATCTGGACCCGCTGGCATCGGTGATGAGATCTCTAGGTGACGGGGGATGGACGAAACAAGCAAACTCACCCATGGGCTCGCAGGCACCCAGCTTGCGCTCTTTCGACGTGGGCGCGGACGGCGATCAGCTTTTTGCACACTACGCATCAGACACTTTGATCGCGCTGCTGGATGCACTTGAAAACCGAGCCCGTCTGCTACTTAAAGGACCAGCGATTCAGAGTATGTTCATGATCAACAACATTGCCGTGATTGAGCGCATGATCAGAAGCTCGGAGCTGAACTCTCTTTTGGAGAATGTTATGCCGAAACTACTGGAGCCTAGCAAGAAACGGTGTAAAAACAACTATCTGGCAACATGGGCGGAGATGGCCAGAAACTTGATGACGACGCAAAACACCAAGACGCTGCGGCCTCCGTCAGGCACAGTCGGCGAGTCGGCATCGCTAGTGAAGACGCTGAGTAGCAAGGAGAGGGAGCAGGTCAAGAAGTTATTCACAGACTTCAATGGGGCATTCGAGGAGAAGATGACCAAGCACCGAAGCTATGGAATGGAGCGAGAGGTTCGAGCGGAGCTTGCAAAGGAGATCACAGCGTTGATTGGACCGGCATACACGAAATTCTACGATAGATATCATGAAGTTGACAAGGGCAAGGGAAAGTATGTCAAGTACGACAAGTCTGCGATGACATCGGCGCTGGCGAGCCTGGGGTAGTTTGAGTCGCCGTCTGGGTTTGGCATTGGATATTGAGGGCGTTGCTGTTGTGTGTACAGTGTACAGTTTGGATACCCATTGTCGTGTTCGTAGTTGAGTAGTTGAATAGACGTGTGCGGACTGATTGGCAGTCGCGTGCGAGCCGTGAATGAGGTTGCAGCTGATTGGCCATGATGAAAGATCTGCAAGGCCTTACCATTAGTAGTAATGCTCCCAGGGATAGTGCACTAGTCCTCTTTGGGGGGGGGGGCGCAGAGGAGGCTTGAGGAGATCCGAGGGGACAATTCCAGGGGCACACCAAGACCAAGACAATGCAGAGGCCAGTCCTCACCACCGAAATCTCTCTCTCCGTCGGGCCTCGCCAGTGCAACTCCCTCCCACAACCAAGCTCGAACGTGAAGTCGTGGCCGCCATTGACTCTTCGCTCTCGCTCCTCTCACCTCGCTCTTCCCCCAGGCTCCGGAAGGCAGAGCCCAGCACGCCAGCAAGCAACACGCCGCTGCCGCTCCCCCTGTCCCCAGTAAGTGCAGTCAAGCCTCCTCTCCCCAGGCCGCGACCGCCAGGCCTACGGAGTAGGAGGTAGAGGTACCTCCTAGCAAACAACTCCTGAGCCTGACCCTGAGCCAACACCCCATTCGACCGACCACGTCGCTTCACCAAAAAACACCATCAACACACACAACAATCCACCATTGTCCACCGCGAGCCCCTGCACATTGCCCTCACTGACCACGTCGCCATTGAGCAGAGCAACTCCCTAGACCTCGTCCCAGAGAACAGCGCAGTCGGCTGCCGCCGTCACCATGGGTACGTTGGCGCTCCCACATCACTTCACAAAACCCAGCCGCGCCCCGCCATTGCCCTCCCGCCTGTTGCGCACTGCAGTCAAGACTCTCCATCAGAGCCCGCTGTGCCAACATGGCTCGACGTGTGTCAATTTGATGAAATTGGCCTGATCGTCGCCGCCAGGCCTGCACACTGCACCGCACTTTCAGACTGCCGAGACCTGGACACTTTCTGCTAACACGACTCCTCCCAGCTACCAACGGCGCACCACCGGCCAGGCCGTCACCAACACCCGCAAGCCCAACAATGTCAAATGGCAAGCAAGCTTCGTCCCACGTCGAGCTGAGCAACATAATGACAGATGGTGCAGGAGCTATCCCCCAGACCGTGTCGTCGAAAGACCCAAAGGCCGCCGCCCAAGCCGCCAGCGACATGAGAAACATTGTTCGCCGAAAGCTCACTGGCTACGTCGGTTTCGCCAACTTGCCCAACCAATGGCACCGCAAGAGTGTCCGCAAGGGCTTCAACTTCAATGTCATGGTTGTCGGTATGTCCTCTTGTCACCAACACCCATCTATCTATTTGAATTGACACACTGCAGGTGAATCCGGACTCGGAAAGTCAACATTGATCAATACTCTCTTCAACACCTCACTTTACCCTCCCAAGGAGCGCAAGGCACCCTCCCTCGATATCATCCCCAAAACCGTTTCGATACAATCAATCAGCGCAGACATCGAGGAGAACGGAGTGCGATTACGTTTGACCGTCGTCGACACGCCTGGCTTTGGAGACTTTGTTAACAATGATGCTTCATGGGGGCCAATTGTCGAGAACATCGAGGCACGCTTCGATTCGTATCTTGATGCTGAGAACAAAGTCAATCGTATGAATATCGTTGACAACCGCATCCATGCCTGCGTATATTTCATTCAGCCAACAGGCCATTCTCTGAAACCGTTGGATGTTGAGGTCATGCGGCGCCTTCACACCAAGGTCAACTTGATTCCCGTTATTGCCAAGGCTGACACCCTCACCGACGATGAGATCATGGCCTTCAAGCAACGTGTGAGTTTGGATGCCCGCGCTTTCTCATTCGCAATCTAACAAACTTCCCAGATCCTCGCCGACATTCAGTACCACAACATCCAGATCTTCGAGGGCCCTCGCTACGAGCTCGACGACGAGGAGACGATCGCAGAGAACGCTGAGATCATGTCCAAGGTTCCTTTCGCCGTTGTTGGTGCCAACGCCGAAGTCACTACTGCCGATGGACGCAAGGTCCGCGGACGAAGATACCCCTGGGGCGTTATCGAAGTTGACAACGAGGAGCACTGCGACTTCGTCAAACTCCGACAGATGCTCATCCGAACTCATATGGAAGAACTCAAGGAGCACACCAACAATTCTTTGTACGAGAATTACCGCTCCGAGAAGCTTACCCAGATGGGTGTTGCTCAGGATCCAAGTGTATTCAAGGAAGTCAACCCAGCGGTCAAGCAGGAAGAGGAGAGGTCGTTACATGAACAGAAGCTCCAGAAGATGGAGATGGAAATGAAGATGGTGTTCCAGCAAAAGGTCGCAGAAAAGGAGAGCAAGCTGCGGCAGAGCGAAGAAGAACTTTACGCACGGCACAAGGAGATGAAGGACCAACTTGAGCGACAGCGCGCAGATCTTGAGGAGAAGAAGGTTCGAGCAGAGACGGGTAAGCATCCAGATCCCAAGGAGAAGAAGAGGGGTGGTTTCTCGCTCCGCAGTTAGTCCCGCGACGATGGAGAACAACGACAACAACCCATATCTCATCGTTCTGACCGCAAGCATCTCGAAAACCGTCTTCCGACCACGACTCTTCTTCTCTCTCTCTGCGGATCTCGGTGCCCACGCTCACCACTGGGTCGTGCCCTACTGTCTTCTGGGAACCTTTTAATTTGCAAATTACATTATTTACCTTGTTTTTCTGTCCTTGCTGACGGGTCGAATCATAGAGAAGTACCTATCGGAGGTCGCTCTGCCGCGAAAGTCTTTGCGCGGTCGTTGAGTCGAGGTGAAAAGCGACCGAGAGGTGGTTCTGGTGTCATTGTCGCGTTCATATGTCCACTGCTTTTTGTTGGTGGACACGGGTTTGGGTTAGCCGGTGCGGTGTCGTGGGTTCGATTTGATATACCGAAAGCATTCCCTCTTCCCTTTCTTTTATCTCACTTTTTCTTTGGTCCGGACAATTTACTTTGAGACGGCTTACCTACTTCCTTACAGTGGCGCTCGGATTGTGCCTCTGATGGGAGGAAGATGGGTTTGTAGTAATTGATGAGAATGCAGACGAGATGCGGGTTATCTGAAGTTTCGTTTTTGGTTTGCGTTGGAGAAATTCTATGTATTTTGCGGCTTTGTTGCTGAAGCCTTTGGACTTTAATTGCCCCACCTTCCACAATGTACCTTTTATGGCTTCTTTGGGTCAGTTGATTTCGTGAAGAATTCTTGATGGCTGCGTCGATTCCAATGGTCTGAGGATGAGCGGTATTGAATATCGTGCGAAACACTTTCAACGTGGTTGACTTCTTTGTCACTTCACTTCGTCTGCAGCTGAACACGGATACTACAGGGAGCAACTTCTCCAAGTCGAGAAGCAAATTTCCTACTTGTGGGCTCCTCCCCTTGTCGTTTTGGTCTCATGGACCGAATCGGGATAGCCCGGCAGTGTGCGCTGGCTGAACTTGAAGATCTGATCGCGCCGCCTATAGTGTGGATGTTATAGGCAGTATTGGTGTGGTTCAACCTGGCCTCAGCAATGTCCTGGTCACACTGCATATAGTAGCCATACTACAGTACACAGCAGTATGTCAGCCTGCTGCATGACACTTTCCAATGCATGGTCGATCTGTGGATCTCCACGTCTGACCAGAGGACACTGGGTCAGGTGTTTTGGGTGGGAAACGGCCTTGTTTGGGATGGGAGAAGTGGGTGGTGAAGGTACAGCAGTGGCATGACTGCATTCCACAAATATCCCTCGGGTCTCTACCGACCAGAGGTATTACGATCTTCCCCTTTGCAATTCAAACTTTGCTTAACAGAGGATCGACATTGATGAGTTTTCAGCGGGAATGTTTCCGAACGTGGTCGAAAAACTCTGTTGTTATGAAGCCTGACTTTGGAGGTGGTGAATCGGTCAAGATCTCGTGTCGAGCGAGGGATACAGAATTGGCGAACCCGCGCTGTGACGGGCTGGAATCGTGGGATCGGCCTTGAGAGAGAGACGTTGGATTGGGGGGGGGTGGCTGTGCGGGAATATTGGTTTCATTGATGGGATGGATTGATGGGATGGATCAGAGCGTTGCTGACGGGTGCGTGGATAGAGGGGGCTCTCTGTACAGCTTGCTTGCTTGGTTCTGCCGTGTGTGGTGAATTCCGTGTTGGTATTTTATCGTAATTACTTTTGCGAGTTGAAGTTCAAGTCCTTGTACAAAATAGGTTCATGCACAGATGCAGGGACTCTTTCGAAGAGGATGTTGTTTTGCTGGGAAACGGCCATGCATAAGGAACCTGTACAATTCCCCCCGAGGACCACAGACTGTAGCTCGTGGTTGGGTTAGGCGTTTGCCAGACGTTTTGACACCCGTATTGACCGATGCAGACTAACGCAGAGCGAACCAGGGTACACGCGGCCAGGATGGTGACGGATAGTATTGAGAAAAAGGATTGTTTCGCAGTTGCGAGAGACAGGAGCGTCAAGAGCAAAGAAACATCAAATTATTGTCCAAATAGCTGATCCCGATTGCTCAATCTTGGACGCCAGCTGGAATCTGTCCACCAGAAGTTCGCAAGAGAAAAGATTGTCAGAAGATCGTGAATAATGTGTTCCCCATCGTACTCCACATTATTGTTTCCTCCATCGTCATCGCAGTGTTTTGCAACAATCGTTCCGAAACTATCGTCCAGGACGAATACATCGTTCTCCCTGTACGTTTCCATGTGTGATCAAGCCCACTAATAACGACAACAACGAATTCTCGAACCTTTGACGACACTGAAAGGAGGGATGTATAAACCAGCGCCATGCTGAGGTGCCTGAAACGTGGTGGTATCCAAAAACGCACCCACAAAACATTAATAACCATTCAAATCCCACTAAGATGCCAAGGATATTTGTTCATAAACAATTATCGAGGAAGGTCCATACCATGCCCATGGTGAAATCAAACGAGCCCATCTGATTTTCCTTGAATCTGCTCGTACAACTATCATGAGATTAAATTCCAATGACCGGGCCTCATAGCAGGGCGGCGAAAACTGCGAAAAGACCAGCAATAGCAAAGCTACCGGCAGCATGCATGGGTGCAGCGTTGACGGTAACTTGAGCTGGTGTGTAGGTAGAAGATACGTTTGCAGCCGCCCTGGTAGGAGTTCCTGCTTGGATTTGGCCATCGGATATCTGGGAGACGGGGGCACCAGTGATGCTGGCGCTAGGCTTGACGGGCGTCGCCTGAATCTGCCCGTCGGGGAGCTGGGAGACTGGAGGACCAGTGACGTTGGCGGCGGTTTTCGTGCTGGAAGCAGTGGGCTTGTATATCTGACCGTCAGTCATCTGGCTCACTGGGACACCAGTAGGTGCTGTAGGATGGACCTGAATCTGTCCGTCAGAAATCTGGGAAACTGGCTTTGCAGATGGTTGAATCTGGATCTGGCCATCAGAGATTTGAGAGACAGGATTCTGGATCTGTCCATCTCCAATCTGGGAAATGGGCTTGGGAGGCACGGCTGCAGTGGTTGCAATTACCTGGCCATCTGTTCGCTGAGAAACAGCAGTGGTGGCAATTGGCTGTCCGTCGGGACGTTGCGTCGCTGCAGCACTGGAAGAATAACCAATTGCTTCAATGTAAATGGGAGAGCACTGTGCTGCCCATGAACGGTCGTAAAGGTTGTAGAAACCTCCACTAAGACACTGGTACCAGATGGCATTGCCACCCAGAGCGAGGGATCCATTCCCGCAAAGCGAGAACCCAGCAGTGTAGAGTGCGCCAGCCTGTTCAATCGTTAGTTTGGATGGCAGATCTTGCAGCACCAGACATGAGCCGTACCTGTGGAGGACCGTCGAATTGGAATTGGTAGTTGGATGCAATGTAACCAATCCTACCCTGGGCGTCTTTCAGGACACCGCCAGACAACGTACATTCCAATGCATCACGCTTGACCTTTGAGCCAGTCGTCACGTTCTGCACGGTGATCTGAAATTTCCCAGAGTAGGACGGCGAGCAACCAGCTGGAGCCGGGGCCTGAGGTGCAATTGATGCAGTTACGCCTTGCGGCGTAGCTAGAGCAGTGCTCGCAGCAAGTGCCAAAAAACCAACTACGTGCGAAGAACGCATGGTCGAATTAGGTGCAAAAGAGCAGAAGTAGTTCGTGAAGACGATCGGCGGGAGCCTGAGCCTTTCTACTCGTGGAAGCAAGGTGTCCTGGGTACGCAGGTGCGTGCGAGATTATTGGTACGAGAGTTGGCCGGAATCAACGTGAGTACAGGGGAATTGATGAGCGAAGGGTCGACCGATTTCCGGGGTTTGTGTGGTGTTGATACCAGGGCAGCGGGCGTTTATATGAAGCGAGTGGTTTATAGTGGAGCAGTGGTCCTTTCTCGTGAGTGAAGGGAAATTGGGAGTTCTTGATTGAGAATGTGCACTGGAAGGTTGCAGAGAGGAATCCGGTTGCATATGAATAACAATGGCCTCGTCCACACCATCAAAAAGCATGGCTGGATCCAACCACTCGAAATCTGCTACCGGACAGCTTGCAACCCTCAGATTGGCGCAGTGCATACGTTAGCAGTGGAGACGACCATGCATGAAGCAGCGGGGCGAGATGGTACTGGACGTCCACCATTGGAGCTGGTTGGAGCCTCACCTGTTCCAGAGGTAAGAGTGGTACAGTAGTCCAGTACGGGCATTTGCTAGTAGTGAGCTAACGAATGGTTCCTGTCAAGGACCAGATCGGTTCCAATGACGACCTCTGTCAGCATCAGCGGCGTCCAACGGCGCCAGGAAGAAGTCTTGACAAGCATCTGCTTCGCTTAGTGCCCGACCATTATTGTTCAGGCCTGACAGCCATGTACTCTGTAAAGAGTGCAGACCAGAGTGCAGAGAAGCTTTCGATATCCGCGAGGTGAGGACAATCTCGAGAGATTTTGAAAGCGAGGGGTAACCTGGCCACGCAGAGACGCCCTGGCTCTGGCAATTTGGAGCTGGGACGTATAGCAGCTCATCCTCGTCGCCAGGACAAGAACGATTGGTTTCACAGGTGGGTCCGAAGTCAAAACGGTGGTCGACGGGTGGTGAGAGGTGTGGCCATGGGAACAGCGCGGCGCTCCCGGGCAGCAGTAGGATCGATCGCATCCAGAATAGCAACTAACTCTGTCAACGTCGCATGTGAAACGAGCCGGGCTTGAAGGCGGGCTCGGCGGGTCAGGGCGCTGCAGGCCTGCACGTACTCAGTAAAGTCCGAGGCGTTGCATACGATCGTGTACGTGGGCATTAGTACTAGGAGGTAGTCGGTCGCCACGATTCGAAATGGCATCAGCATTGTCCATGTCGTTGCACACTCCAGCCAAGCCAGTGACCATCGACCATGGCGTCTCCTCTCTGTCCGCTTTCAGCATAACCGGCTCCATGATGAGGAGTAGTACTTCGTGATTTAGCATTCGATCGGGCCATCCAGTGAGCCAGTAAGTATTGGCCCAACACTTTGAGGCCATGGCTACCTGCTCCCTTTCCGCCTCACCCTTGGACTACTGAACGCTATCCTACCCCTCCTCGGCCCAATGACGACTACATCTTTCTACAGCTTCTCCCATCTCCCATTGGTGCTCTGCATACTCTTTTCCACTGGCCCTGTTGGAGTCAATAAACTCGGCAGTAGCTTTCGATCCAACGAGCCTTCGAGACATGGCTACGCAGTGCTGAGTAGGGGTACATCCACCGCAGATCGCCTCTGTCTTGCCGTGTTTTTGATCTACAGCTCGCGTCTCCTCGCATAATTATGCAGGACATACACTTCTCATGCCAGCCTCGACGGCTTCGGAGTAGGTTCCGGGCGTTACGCGTTACTCGCATCGAAGCATTCTTGTACGTGACATCTTTGGTCGTTACTGTTCATCTTTTCTCAGCAACATCGGCGTATCCTTACTGCTGCCACACAGAGGATCCCAATCCTCGATTGAAAGCAGGTAAATCGGGAGACATCAGGGCGAGACGAGAAAGAGACACGAAGGTCCAGCGTGCTTTTGACACCTCTTCCCACTACCCATTATTCACCTCCACAATTCGTCAATCTTTTGACTGGGCAACATCCCGCCGCCTCCTCTCTGGACTGCGCACTATTTACGAGTCTGACCTGCGATTAGCGATGTGTGGTCTGACCTTAAGCGACCATGCATGGCCATCGCGAAAGATTCAACCAGGACGCGGAAGAATCAAGGGGAAGTGCACCAGCACTAGCCACAAGCCGGAGCTCAGCCATACCGGGCCTCTTTTCTGACACTTCAGCACACAAACTCACACAACTTTGAGCTGAGCCTCCCACGATAGCACCTGCACATCCATGGACTATTTGCATGTCGAGGCCAAAGCCGCAGCACCGCAGCAGAGCCCGGAGTATGGTCGATAGAAGGCAGCAGGCTTGGATGGCTGACCAGTCGCCCAAGTCTTGAGAGTCGTAGACACGACCATGCGGCGCTTCGATGCTACCAATTTGTTGCGCCGAGTGGGATACTTATTCAACCTTCAGCCGCCATCATTGGACGTCTCGACCACTTTCGACTTCGGTGATTTCACCCTTTCTAAGCAAACAAAATGATGTTACCTACACGGGGACACTGAACATCAAAAATTGAGGATCCTAAGATCGTCACTACCGACACTTTGATCTTTGAGCACTGTCCAACCAGTCGTCAAATTGTGATCACATAATATTTTCAGTCTTCTGTGGGATCTCCTCAGGTGGTCGTGAATTCGGTGGCGTACTGAACGAACGATTGTGATTGGACTGTTTCAAATCTCTAGCAGCCTCGACGATCGTCAACGAGCCGCTGGTTCTAACAAACACCATGTATGACCGGTCAACTCGGGAATCCTTCAGCAGCCTCGAAAACAAAGATTGCACCGAGAAGACATGCGCCGTCTGCGTGAGAACAAACAAAGGGCGGGATACGTTTTCTCCGCCTGTCAAGTTGATCGGCAACCTTGCGCGAGACATATCAAGGACTCGTGCCCGCAGAGATATCTGTTAGCGAATCATAACCCGAAGGACATATTCCATCGGCACTATTCTCAATAACCTCGACGGCGCAATAGGCAGTTCTTACCAATAGCCTTGCCAACGAATCACAACATCCAGCGGACCCTTGGTTCACGACATCGAGCTGGGACTGCAATCACAATCTGCACGTACAGAGCTGAATCTGAATAACTTCTAGCATTGCAGATCCAGCTACTGAAATCCACGAATGATGCATGGGCAGTGATCCTTCACTTTCAGCAGCCTCACCCAATCGACCACTCGTCAGAATTCTCTCCATCGAATCCGTCCGAATGAAGTTAGCATTGGTCACTCACTCTTTGCGTGCGTCTAGTCATTTTACAACACTCTTCGTTGTCCATCTTCCGGGTGTTCCAGTCTCGTATCTCCTTGGTCGTTAGAGGCGAGGGAAGCCAGTGAAGCACTCCGTATTTAGAAGGTTTCTTTTGGTGATAACAATCGGTCTGTATTGATTCATTCAGCTGATCTGTCCCTTTAAGCCTTGGACTCTTATTCTCTTTAATCATGGAGAAGAGTTTGTTCCTTGGTATGGTGGTAGCGGAGTGGACATGTCCATCGGTATTCGTTGCATCAAAGGTCATGAAGTATAAGAGGGGCTCAATTTTGAGATCTAACGCGCGCAGAAGCCAAAATTCGTGACGTGAAAAAGAAAAAGAATATTGATACAGTAAAGTTAGGAATATGGAGACACTGATAGCCATCTTCCTTGTCCGACCATATCACTTCCAAAAGAAAACGCAAATGAGACCCTCCTCCAATCCTCTGTTGCTCTGCAATGTCGTCCGTATAAGGAATTATGGGATATGGGTATGAGGTGGTGTAATGCGCCCCGTCCATTGCCTCCAGGGCTTCTGTGTCTGCAATTGACAGGTAAAGTATTGACACACGAGTAAGTCCACTTGTGGGTTTGATTAAAGAGTGTCGGTCTGCCGTATGCGGTAGCCTCGTTGTTGTTCCGTCAACAGCTGCTACCTCGTGCGTCGTAGTCGTGATTGAATCCTGCTAAGACTGGGGTCGTCATGTAACCATTTGCCTTGTGCGGTGTCTTGTGCTCGTAATGAGTACTCAACATGCTCATCTGTGATAGCAGCAAGCTCCTAAGCATTAGAAAAAAGTCAGTACAGCTCGCGCAAGTAGTAACGCGAGCCAATCTCAACAAGGAATTCTCTGCATATCTGGCTCACTTGGAGGCATGGACGGACCGGAGAATATTTTTTGTCGTGGCCAATTGAACAGACCAGCCCCCCCAAAAGCACGCGACGTCGAGTCAATGCAGTGGGCAGGATGTCTTTGCCCGAGAATTTCAAGCTCACCGTTGAAGAGATTTCTTGTAGCGCAGTCATGGGGCTTGAGAGAATCGTCACTGACCGTTCTTAGGGCCATGTCTATCGCCTGAAGCTGCTCAGTGTTTCCAGCATGTGGTCGTTGACCCCCTAAAATTGTGGTACGTCCATTCATCCAGCGCAGTCCCGCAACAGCGCGTAAGTAGCAAAGTTGGCACTGGAATCGTCGAACGCTGGCATCGATTATGATTCTGACGCTCAATTAGCCATCGAAATTTCTGGACCACGTTATCGCCATTGTGCTTGATACAGAAGACGCCTCTTTCGAATCCCGACAACAGCGCAGTCTCTGACCGCACCGCGCTTGATGTGGATCCTCTCTCGCTTGAGAATATTGTAGACAGACAAGGAAGTGCCGTCCCATCTCCTGGGCAGCGGGAGGACGTACGCTTGAAGCTGAGATTTCTCGGCCTCTGGTTCTCCTTGGGGGTGTTCTGCTGTTCCGTACGCATATGGCGAGGCTAAAATAGCCCGAGCCTCTGCAACACAGGCACGGAGGAGAGTGTAGCCTTCGAGGTAGTAGTCTTCGGGCGGCGGGTTGACCTGGATCTGGGAGATGTAGTATTGCAGATTGCGAAAGTCGGCCATAATCTCTGCGACCCGCATGGCACGAGCATCGTTGTCTACAAGTTCGGGTGTGTCAGTGGCACTTCTCCGGCTGAACTGGGAATTGGGGGCCAAGGCTGGAGACAAGGCTTAAAGAGCGCTAGGCTAATGAGAAACGTACAGCCGTCAGCCATCTTTATAGGAAGATAATTTGGAAAAGTCCACGACTCTCGTCGAGGTGTGAGAAGGTACAATGGACGACCGCGGAAGGGCAAATACTATCGTGTCGAGGGTGCGAAGAAGCGGACGATTGAGGGTTTGGTGTGGAGACACATGTTGATGTTGTTATAGAGGTACTCGGAGTATGATCTGTACGAGTGAAGCGTGCTCTATGCGACTATAGGGTGTCATTCAGGCCGCAACCAGGGATCCAACCGCATTAATTGGTGGTGCTGTTCAATGGGAATGCTGGAGGGCATGCTTGGCGGATAGCTCAGCGGGCTCCATGCCCGGGCCGGCCTTCTTCGTTGGAGGTGGGAAGAAAGGTCAAAAAGGAGGTTCGGAACATAATGACAAGTGTGCAGCTGGAAGTATTTACGCAGAAGTTAAGTTGGGGACGGGGCAAGAAGCTCAGCAGCAAACTATTGAGCCATGGCGCTATGATTGGGCGCAGCCTGGCAGGCCGGTCGCGGATCATTGGCCTCAGGCCAATCGCCTGCTGTGGTAGCCGTTCGTCAACATCTGCACCGGGCCATTTCGATCTCGCTCTCCAGCGACAGTCTCGGGTGTCAGTCGTGCAACCGACTCCCTGCAGTGCACATCGGCCTTAATCTGGCCTTCCCGTGTTCAGCCACAGCATGTGCACCGCTGTACTGCCAGCGCTCCCTCCTCCCCTCGCTCACCTCACGCTTTTGGTCGACGGGAAATCCTGGTGCGCGCTCGATCGGCTGATCAAAAAGCAAGTTCCTGTCGAAACGAATACGCCGTTGGTCTTGACAAATTCATTCCCTCTCCTATCCGTAGCGCCCAAAGTCAATGGCTGAATACACGAGTCTGTATATACCTACTGCTGTCGTCGGGCCCAGGCAAGCGGGCGAATCGACTTATCTGCAGCTCCTCACAGGCTTGCACAGCTCGAGTCGCCTCGCCGGGCAGTTCACCATCTGTGTGATCGTCCCACCCAACATGTGGTCTCTTTCCACGCACCGTATAATAACCAGGACTAATCCTTGTCCGCGATGGCTTGCAGTCTCTCATCGATCTCCTCCTCTGTGAGCGCCCTGAAATCTGTCGTGGTCTCACCATCCTTGCCATCGGGCTTGGGACCTCCAACAATGCCAATCTCCACTTCACCCTTCTTGAAGTCAACGCTCAAGACAGTGCTCAGTGCCGTGATGCCGAGCTCCACAACATCCTGCCAGCTGCCTTCGGCACATTCCTTGTCCTTTAGCTTTCGCTCGAGGAAGTTCAGCGCCTCTTGCATCTTCGGGCCTGTCGCGGTGGCTTTGTAGCCAACGTAATAACCTGCTGGGTCGCATTTGTACAATTGGGGGCCCAATTCGGAGTCAACAGATATCAGAGTGTTGGCGACGCCGAGAGGGCGCATGTATGCCTGATGCTGGTCAGTATATGTGCTAGTCAAATCAAATGCCCATCGTAGACAGTGCCAACGCTTTCCCATGCCCGTGTCGATGATTTCCATCGCTTGCCATCACTTACTCGCTGAGTGTAGACCTGATTGATGTTCGCCAGCCGCTTTGCCAGGATGTCGCAGGGCATCTCGTAGCCGAATTTGTATCTGAACTCCGCCGCTTCACCTCGCGCACGGGTAACCGACGCTCGAGCATCAGCGATGGACCCCGTCATAACGCATCCGACCGATGGAGAGAGTCTGTAGACGTAGGAAACAGAGGCAGGATCAATTAGCTTGTCCTGTAGAATCGGGTGTTAGCTTCTTGAATGTACATGGCGTTGTTAGGTTTTACGGACAGGAACCTTCTTCTGTGAGATGACTACGGCGCAGTCCTTGCCTCTCACCCCGACAGAGGTGATATTGGCAGCAGTGATGGCTTTGAAAGCATACTCTGATGCGGGCGTTAGCTGTCGTCGCGAGTAGAACACTCCCATGTTGCATACCAACTTGGTAGAGACGACCCTGATCCGAGAAGATGGTGATGTGTCTGTCATATCCTGCACCTCCTGTTCGACTGTGTTAGCGACGACTTAATGAGGCCCTCAAGTGCAACAATGCAAGGCTGTTTGTTGCGTACCAGACATGGTTGTGTATTTGCGATGGTAGGACGCGGAGTTTGGAGTGTCGGTGATATCGAGAAGAATTTGGGGAGGCTTGCTTGTTGTATCGACGATAACAGGCTGCGTTGTGTGGTGATGGGTATTGGGACAGACTAGAAGTTCAGCTTCCTGGCTCCAACAGGCACTACACGACGCGCAGGGACTCAAACCGCGGCATCTAATCTTATCTAATCTGAGAGTTTCCTGGAACGCTGCCAGTCTGCAAAAATCTGAAAAGTCGACATCTACCACACCACCGCCAAAACCACAGCATCAAGACATGGATCTCTTCATTCTGATGTTGTGCTAAGTAGTCAACTACTGCTGATTTAATGCCCATCAATATCCCAACAGGTCTGTCCAGCATGGCTTCAACATCAATCCCGTTTGTACCGGCATGGAAGAGACTCGGATTGAAACTGAAAGGCAGTCCCTCTTCTCCATCGACAGATTCTCCAGTGTCTAGCAATGATGTCCCAACGAAGAGGAAATTGGATGCTATGACAGGTCACGACCAAAACCCAACGCCGTCCTCCAAACGAACCAAGTCTGTCTCATTTACTGCTGAACCAACAAATCTCAGCAAACCCGCTAGTGCCCAGCAGATTCCAACTCAGACTTATTCAATTATACCGCCGCTTGAATCACAGCCAGCAGCACCCTCGCCAAAACCTGCCGCAAAACAGCGCAAGCCGAGGAAGAAAGAGGTTCAAGCCAAGATTGAAGAAACAGAACGCTACATCGGCTATCTCCAGCAATTCCATTCTGCACGTGAGGATTGGCATTTCAATAAGGGCCGCCAAACGGCTTTACTTAAAAATATTTTCAACGTCTTCCGGGTACCCGAACAACACGACGACGCGCTTGTTGCTTATCTTACGGGCTTGCAAGGACAAGCTGCGCGAGATCGCCTGACGGAAACCGCCAACGAGATTATGAAAAGCACCAAAGACGCGGTGGACTCTGACGACAGGATGAGCGAAAGCACCCACAAAGAGGCCCGCGGGGCTGCTCTGAAGAAGCACCTCAAGGATGCAAAGGGTCGAATTCGTGACGAAACAGCCGAGGAAGATTCCGCCTCTGACGATCGCCTACTTTTGCTCAGAAAGCGAGCCCGCGCGGATGTTGTCCTCAAAGGTCTAGGCGCCGGTCAGCTCGCCACGCCCCCCGAGAACGAAGAGCCACCGGCAAAAAAGAAGAGGACGAGACGGCCGAAGAAAGCCAGAACCGGCGTGCCTGACGATGATCTGAGTGACGACACCAGCAGTGTCAGTTCGGTGCCGTCGTCTGCAGGATCTGATGACGAGAGCTCGAGCGAAGAAGAAAGCGATGCTAGCTCCAGTGAGGACAGCAGCAGCGAAGACGAGAGTAGCGACGATGATGGAAATGAGAGCGATTGATTTTGGGGCACATCAGAGGTTGCCGAGGGAAGGTATGAAGGGACGCGCTCATTCATGAGCAATGGAAGACCGCACGGTAAGGGTCATCAGTCAATTACAAGCCCGTCTTCGATGGTTACCACAATGAGATGCATTGACTTTGCCAGCTGCTCACGCAGGCAATGTCAAAGGCTACGCCTTCGAGAGCAAGGTTGGTCTGGAAACGGATAATTCACATGGCCTCTCTGAAGACAACAACTGAAGAGCGGCATCTGGCCACATGTTGCGCGACGCTGGACTGGGTGTCCTTGGGCTGCATAGAATGCATAGCTCCAACGCTTTCAGGAAACCTGATCAACTTTTGCACTCAGGAGACAATGTGGAGGACTCTCGTCAATGTTCGTGTCTATGCTGGTCGCAAGTATGACTTGCCAAATCCCGCGCGCACCGGACGAGCATTTGTATCTCCAATGAAAATCTCTCCACCGTGTCATCTTCAGTATTATAGTGATGGTGGACTTGTCAGAATAGTAGATTTGAAGTATTTAGAGCAGGAATCGTTTTTATCAACAAGATAAACTCTAAGAAGCCTTGGGAGAGTTAGGAATGTTCTATATATTATATAATACTGAATGAATTAAAATTAGGTAATAATTCCTAACAGTAATTATGGTTCAGATCACGTGCAGCGCGTTTGATACCATCATCACGGCTCGCGACAATAGCAGTCTTTCCAGCACCGCAAGCTGATTCCCCAAATATGAGCGTCCTGTTGGAAACCTCGGCTGGTGACATAGTCATCGATCTCAATGTCGATGAAGCACCAAGATCGTGCGAAAAGTAAGTTATTACTCTATCCAAACTCAATGTGCTCCGCTGAACTGACACTAAGACGATCCCTAGCTTTTTGAAGCTCTGCAAGGTCAAGTACTACAACTACTCCCCCATATTCGCCGTTCAGAGAGACTTCTCTTTTCAGACCGGCGATCCTATTGGCCCTGATTCAAAAGACAGTGATGGTGGAACTTGCATATGGGGATTGCTCTCGCCGAGCAAGCCCAGAACATTCACCGCCGAAATCAACCTTAAGTTCAAGCACAAAGAACGAGGGACCGTCAGCTTTGCAACGACTCAATCCAAGGCGGACCCAGATGAGAGATTGGCAGGCAGTCAATTCATAATTACACTTGGAGACAACCTCGATTATTTGGATGGCAAGGCTGCAGTTTTCGGCAGGGTGGTGGAAGGATTCGACGCGCTTGAAGCCATCAATGGCGCATTCGTGGATGACGACGGGAGGCCGCTCAAGGACATTCGCATACGGCATACGGTCGTTCTTGACGATCCATTCCCAGATCCGCCAGGCCTCGTCGAACCGGACAAAAGCCCCGTGCCCAGCGCAGCGCAGCTGGCAACAGTACGCATAGCTGACGATGAAGAGCTTGAGGTAGAGGAGGACCAGGAAGCCCTTGAGAAACTCCGGCGCGAACGAGAAGCCAAGGCGCAAGCTCTCACACTGGAAATGGTTGGCGATCTTCCTTTCGCTGAAGTCAAACCGCCAGAAAACATTCTGTTCGTCTGCAAGCTCAACCCGGTCACGGCATCTGAGGATCTCGAACTCATCTTCGGGCGCTTTGGCACGATTTTGTCTTGCGAAATCATAAAGGACAAGAAGACGGGTGACAGTTTACAGTACGCTTTTATCGAGTTCGAGAAACAGGAACAATGCGAAATGGCCTATTCTAAGATGCAAGACGTCCTGATTGATGATCACAGGATTCATGTCGATTTCTCGCAGAGTGTCAGCAAATTAAGCGAGCATTGGCGGGATGGCGAAAACTCAAAGAGGAAGATGCGAGGAGGTGGATGGGGTGGTATCAGGGATTTGGAAAAGCGGAGGAAGTACAGAGGCGAGGAAGACACGGAGAGGAAATCAGATGGCAAGTATGGATTGGTGTTTGACAAGCAGAATAAAGACAGGGAATCGAAGCGGAAACGTTCCAGAAGTCGAAGTCCCAGAGGCGATCGTCGAAGTTATGGTAATGATCGTCCGAGAGATGATAAGAGGCGGGACAGAAGTCGAGATCGAAATCGAGACTATGATCGAAAGCGTTGAAAAGATGATAGAGCATCAAACAACAGGAAAGTTCTTAGGTAGACATGACTCGGATCTCAATGGCCTGCCTGCACTACCCGTCTTTTCAAAAATAAGCCGCTCTGGTATTGCAGACTACGACCCCTTCCAGAGCCGGGGCGGAGCATGCGCTGACCATGAAATGAGGCATGAAATGGGTGCAAGGCTAATGCATACAGCGGCACAGCCAAAGCACACGCAAGTACAGCTAAGCGCCATTGTGCTACCCGGCTACCCGGCTACGTACCCGGGATCGTGGTTTACCAAGCCTGTGAAAATAGATAGGTTGAAGCATTCGGAACACCTGCAAGCATGGTCATCGCCGAGTACGAGGCTGAGACCCCTGTCCACGAAGAACGCCTCCGCCAAGAGAGGAAGGGAGAAGAATAGCAATCCTCAAATCCATCTCCACCAGAATGGGCTTTGTCTTGGCAATCTGCTCTGCGGACTGTGGGTGAGGCAACGGAACTCTATGGAAATTTTACCAAGTAAGTCTGTTTGTTGTTCCTCGCTCGCCCTCTGTTCCCCAGGCGCGGGCGGAAAATCAACTCTTTTTGAAATGGGAGCTCTACCGCCGGATTTTCTAACAATACACTAGTGCTTCCATCCCAGCTCTCAGAGACAATCGCGGCGCTTTCAGCATACAAAGCTTGCTAAACATCAGCTCTTCTTGTGCAAAACTTGACATCCAACAAGCAGCTAGCAGCGTCATCAAGGGCAAGTATCAGTACGCCCAGGTCAATGCAACAGATGTCTTGTCAAGTGCGACAACGATACCAATCGCCGGAACTTCGACTAGCATGTCAACAACACCCAAGCCATCACTCCCGGCCGTCGAGTCAAGCAGCTTAAATTCAGGAGCCAAAGCTGGGTTCGGCATCGGCATATCCTTCGGGCTTTTGGCGATCGGTGCGGCTGTACTGTTTCTGTGCTTGAGGAGACGGAAAAGAGGACAAGATGTTGTATCTGTGCAAGGTGACCTTCTGACTGAGTTGCCTTATGAGGAGAAGGCGAGATTTGAGATGGACAGTCGGCCGATCTTTGAGGTGGACACCGTGCAGAAATTTTGTGCAGCCGGCGGAACTATCTGCGAGGAGGAGTTCGGATCGGCATGGGAGAAGTCACATTTCTTGACATTGATCAAGCTCGTGACTTTCAACTGCAAAGAGCTTTTGGCAATGTTACGTTCAACAAGGGACAAGGGGTTGTGATGTAGCTAGAGTTCTTCTCCACGGCTTTGTCAGGTTTCGATGGGCTGTCCAAGTTCAGGTCAGGGCTTCTTTCGATGGTCAAGCTGACAACCTTGAAACCCCGGCTCGAATTGAGTATTCAATGGATCACTTTTGCTCAGAAGTAATCGCATCATGTTCTGAGGGTGCTGTTTCAGTCGGTTCGATGAAAGAGCAGCTGTAGTATCTAGCGAGTATAGCATTCGCCCAGTTGAGTGCAATTGCATGTCACTACTATGTTGATTATTCATTGCAGTTTTGGCTTGCCCGCGATGTCTCCAGATAGCATTTACCACCTACGTATATGTGGATATTGATATTGACAAACTTTTAGCCTTATTATTGCCTGGAGCCGCTACCAATCAGTCTTGGATTTCTTACTCGCGGGCTTCTAATCGGTCTCTGTTTCTTGCAGAAAACGATCCATACTGATTCTGGTTTGGTATGATTTCGTTTGGAAACAGAAAGTTGATTCGAAGAGTAACTCATGCAGGGGAACTGTGTTTAGCCACGCGGGTTCTTGAACAAAAACCCGAACTGGGGTCAGGAAAGGTGCGCGTAAATGGTCTATTCATCGTCCGGAGCGTGTGAGCCATTCCGTGTCGTCTATAGCTGACAGCACCTCCCAAATTCCTCCCTGCGACAAACTTTACGCCGTATGATCGTTCGGGAAATTTTCCTCCTCTTTCAGCTTCGCTCGCTTCTCATGCCACACGGAGTACAGACAAACAAAGATCCCTAACACGCTAGAGACAAAAGTGAGCCAATAGGCACCCTTGTAGCAATCGAGCCCCTCTTTGCAAAGAAGAGAACCACCAGGCATGGCTGACGAGTGCTTATCAAAAATAGCCCCATAAGCCAAATTGAAGACGTTGCCCCACAATACAGGAGCCAGGGTCATGAATCCCCAGTTGACACTTAGTCCACTGACGCCGAATGCGTCGGCAACCAATGCTGGATAGACTCCGAACAAGGCGCCATAACCGAGTCCACTCAACCCACTTAGTAACCAGAGAAAGTTTGGGTTGGAAATCCTGAGGCCAGCCAATTGAGCGAGGGTGAAAATCAGACTGCTGCAGACTAGACACCAGAATCTTGACATCTTCATCTGTTTGACGAGGAAGTCTGACCCAATTCCAGAGATGAAGCGACCAGCAAAGGACATGCATGAAATGATTGAGACGTGCGTGAGCTGCCTTTTGGTGATGAACGCTTGGTCCACTTGAGGGTCATATGCGTACCAGAGCGCTGAAGCCTAGCAAACTCGCGTTATTTACTGCAGACGAGGATTTGAAACCGTTACTCACATCGTTGCCAATGTTGTTGATCGTCATCAGACCAATTCCAGTAAGAATCCCAAGCATAACCCATAGAACATAGAACTCGGGTCTTGCCAGAAGCTGAAACGCAGAGATATCTGTACGACGTGAGTGATGGCGAAGGTGAGATCCACTAAGTTTGTCGTTTTCGTCCTCGGATATGATGTCGCCAGGTCCGGAGGAGGAAGAGGATGATGACGACGACGAGAGAAGTGAGGACACCTCCGAATCCATACGAGATGCAGGTGCAGAGACTGGCTCGACCTCTTCCTCAACAGCAGAGGCTAATTTCTACGCATCGGCAGCTGTCCCACAGGCTTGGATGATACAGCCCTAGAAGGAATGACTTACTCGGTTCTTCCCTTAGACGGGAATGGAGTGGTTTGCCCTGCCATACCTGATGCAGGGGATTCGAGTCGCTTCGAGGACGACCAGGATGGTGATTCTCGCCAGTAGCAAGCGCATGATATGCTTCAGCATGGGGTACCGTGATGAAGAAGAGCGAGGAAAATGTCAGAACAAAGGTACCGCCAGCAAGTAGTAAAAGGTAGTCAGAGGTATCGTCGCCAAAAGCAATGCCAGACAAGGCTGTGAAGAAAAACGCACTGAGGCCGAATGCGGCTAATGGAAAGGCTGTAGCTGTGCCACGATGGAGAGGCCAGTTGAGAGCACAGGTCTTGATCGAGGCCTGGAAAGCAGAGCAACTCCCAAAGCCCGTCAAAAAGGAGAGAAAGCAGAGCATGCCGACGGTCATTGACCCAGGGCCACCATCGTAGGCGCGTTTGATGGGGAAGTAGCCAGTACCGAGGGCAATGGACCCGAGTAGTACTCCAGGATGAGGCCCTCTGCTGTCGACCAAGTACCCCAATGGGATACCGCTAGCGTACATGCCCATGTTGCCCATGGTGCCAATCAAGTTGCTTTGGGTGGCAGACAACTGCATCCGCTCAGCAAATTGGGGAGCCCATGCCGAGTACGCATACTGCACATTCAGTCAGCCCGTTTTATCCTGTCGACGTCTCACTGTGCGCTCGCACATTTGTCCCACAAGCCAGACTGATGACGGTGCTCGCGCCCACGGCTATGAAGCGAGCTCGCCGATGCTTCGACTCATCCATGATGATATGACGGGTCTGCGGCTGCAGTAAAGTACCGCGCTTGCTGCTACCGCATTTCGACGTGTTTTCGACAAGCAATGGTGGACTGGACGTTTGTTGGTTTGCGGACAGGTATGGTGGGACGATGGAGGTGTGGGAGGAGGACGGGGAGGGGGATTTGTTGGTGACGAGTGAGCAGTAGCAGTCGTCTCCAATTCCGATAAGGGGAGCTGTTGACAAGCATCCGTGTCAGAAGAGATGCATGCCGTGTTCCGAACTTTCCGACTCCGACAACCCTAGCGATCTCGGCTCGGAGCCTTTGTCCAGCATCACCGAGGTGGCCTTGCTTGGCGATAAGGCACTAGCACGCCGAGGATGTAGCCAACGATCGTTCAAGAGGTGCAAAGTCATACTATTGTCTAAGTTCACCCGCTATGCAGACATGAGTGGCCCTCCTTTCGCCGAATCCAACCCATCGCCACCGACATGCCATCACAAGTAAACCTTTCGAGCCTGTGTAGGGGTCGATTCCATCGGACAATACGGACACTTGAACCGTGTCCCTTTGCTGATCCTTTCCAGCGATTCTTTACATATCACATGGCCACAAGGCATCATCACCGGTGGATTCTTATCCGTTGCCTGCTCTTTGCTGACAGGACACACGAAAATGGAGTGAAACTGATAAGATGGCGGAAGTGGTACTTCGGCCTACATGACGAGTCAGCATGGAGATGGCCGCAAAAGTTGAGAGACCTGAACATACCGGCATCTCTTGCGCTGTAGTCCATTCGGTCCGGTTTGCTATCATGATACTCTTGACCTTGTTGAGGACTGGGAGAGCAATGGCTCCTGCAGTTGCTGCTACATAGAGGGGACTGTCTGCGCTCAACCCAAGCATAGAGCAAAACTCCTTGGTGAACGTGTTTGCCACGTCTTCCCAAGCATTGCTGTCCAGGAACAGATGTTGATAGGGGGAAGACTCGATGTTTTGGAAGTAAGCCTGCGCCGTGGCGAGCTGCGCGATCTCGTTCTCGTATCGTGGTTTGAAATGGATGAATTCACGTTGAGCATACGCCAACGCTCGAAGCGGCCATTGACCAGCCCGTACATCTTCAAGATATATCCGGACGTACTCGAGACGGCATAGCTCAAACTCGAGATTACTGGCCCGGCTCTCGAGGATGTTCCGATGTTTCCTGGCCCACTGTATCGCAGGTTCGAGGTTCGACTGTTGCCGAAGCTCGTGCAATATACGATACATGTCGCCAAACTGCTTCTCCAGATTCTCGGATCTGAATTCCCATGACTGTGTCGGTGCGAGGGAAGCTTCCCAGCTCGCCCTTGGTGGATGTGTGTTTATTTCTTCGACAAAGGTCTGAGCAACACCAAACTTGCCTTCGCGAAGAAGGTGCATGGCAATGGCTCGGTTGATGAGCAGAGTCCGATCGGAGAGGGCATCGTCGTGGTCAGACAACTGTGGTTGACCTTTGAATTTCTGTTCGGAAATTAGCTTTGACGTCCTTTAGAAAGATGTTTGTTCCAGACTGACCCTGTCAATGGCCTTTCCAAATTTGTTTTGCACTGAGTAGACGTCCTTGAGGTCCCCATTGATCTTATCAAAGGACTCCTTCACTGGCTTCTTCAAGCCCGCGAGAGTGACGGCAGCGGCAGAGGGATCTTGCGATATCTTGCTTCTCGCCTTTGTGAGGGTATCAATAGCAGCCTGAACATGGTCTATGGTCTTGTCATAGTTTCCCCGCTGCTCGAGTGAGGCGAGTTCTTTGCGGAGATCGTCCATGGTTGTGGTCACTCAGTCAGTCGTCTGGCTGATGGCGCATGCGCTTTGTCGAGCGGACAGACTGCTCTGCGACATTCGAGCTGTAGTCCAAGGCCAGCCAGTCTGAATAAAGCTTCTTTCTGCACAAAAGAAGGATCTGGAGCTTCCGGCGGTGTTCTTTGCACTGTCGCGCATGACGGGCGAATGAGGTGGGAAGTAGGGTTGTCACGGAAGGCAAGATAGCTAAATCTACAACTACTACGACGTACATACCTATATATACCGGACGTCAATAGCAACAACAATCATCGCCTTGGCCGACAGCAGTGAGATCGCAGTGCCCTCCCCTGCCGGCAGCGATGAGATAACACTGTCCGGCCCTGGATTTCAAGGCCATGCCGTCCTCCCCCCGAAATCACCACTGCTGTCCGACGGGGAGACGACACGCGATTGCACCTCGAAGATCATGCGCCTGTGGAAGCACTGTGACGCATAGAAGAGCCACTAACGAATCACTATAGAATCCACCCACCATGTCCCAAGTCAACCTTTCTCCTCGAGCAGTGAATAGCCGGATCCTCCCAGCACAAAGCCAGGCACCCTCGAGCACCACCGCCTTGGCCAGGTCCTCAGTAGGAAGCTTACAGGACACACAATTTGATTGTCCTCGATCTGCCGAGAGACCTGCCGTTCACCAGCGCTTCGTCCTCACCGATACCGTCGCGCTCAAGTATCTTGAAGAGGATCCGTCTACACATGTGCTCGCTAAGAGGGAGAAACTGGAGGGATATGAGTGCTATCTTGTAGAGCAATGGGCATGCTCAAGGACACACCCGACCTTCATAATCACAACCTTCACCGGCGACCCTGCAAACACCATTTTGGCATATGTCATCAGTGTGCCTACGAACGAGGAGTCGTGGTCGCCTCGGCTGAAGACATACTTCAAAGCTCTGGATCAATACCACGCCAGGCGGCGGGAGACAGCCCTGGGTATACTAATGGTCACAAACCTCAGCGCTTTCCCATCGTCATTGTCGGTCATTGCCATCCCAAACGGTGACGCGAAGAGCTCGAGACATGACTTCTATGTCAATGAAAACCTCAAACGTCTGGGCTGCTCTGGACGTGTCGGACTTAGCCTTTCCAAACCCAGCGGTGCGACTTCAGCCAAGTTCTATCAGCTATATAGGACAAGTGACAAGAACCCTCTCGATTCTGCCGTGATTGAACTGGTCAAGCTATGTCAAGTCGCTCTGGTGTTATTCAACAACCTCGCAGCCGAGTACGCCGACGGCCTGCTATGCGACATGACTGAGAAGGCAATCAACGACTGGTGGGTGGAGTTTGGCGCTGAATACTACAATACTGAGCCTCACGACGGAATCTTGGGTCCAACAACCGTTGCCGGCCTCTTGGGCTTGCTTACAGGCGCCCGGAATCGGCTACACGCATGCGGAGAACCAGTCTCCAAGGATGTCTTTGACATTGAGCACACGAAGCGCGCAATCGCACACTTCCAGAAAGCGCAGCGTATTCCCAAAAGCCGACGCCTGGACCACCAGACGTTGAGGCGACTGCACCGAGCCACTGCTAAGGCTGCCAGTGGCGAGGGCTGGTTGGTGCCTCGCGCGGTCAAGTCCACTGTGGCAGAGCTAAGTGGAAAGGGCGGAGAGATGGTGATGGACATGGTCGGGGGCCGGGAGAAGGCCGGCATTGCAGAGGTCGAGACTGTGGATATCGAACTTTTCGTGCAACTCGTCCATGGGGCACGATCAAAATGGCTCTGGCAAGGGAAGCCACGAAAAGCTCCATCCTCGGACATGTTCAGCAGGCTTTCGGGTGAGGACAATGTTGTCTTCCAGAGCAACGATCAGGGCGGCTACGAATGGTCCTCTCGGAGAAAGGAAACTTCTGGAGATACGCCTCGCGATCTGATACGAACAGCCACGGGTGATAGTCAGTGGGCCAGGGACGAAGACCGTCCTAAAGTCTCGAGGAAGCACCCAGACCGAGCACACTCACACAAGGCTCACGAATCCAGCCGTGGATTTGGTCGAATTAAGGACGCTGTGCGGGGGCATGGTTCGAAGCACTCGAAAGATGAGTTCGACAGACTAGGAGCAGAGATTTGGAAAGAAGCAGACGAACAGCCAGCAGCCTTCCCTCCAGCATCATCACTTCCCACCGACTCGACCGGGCAGTCGCATGGCAATCCTATGTTCTCAACTACAATTGCAGAAACTCCGTTGGAGACTTCTGACCTCCATCTGGAGCAGGCCGATCCAGTCTCGCTGGATCGAAGCGAACCTACATTGGGCCCCATGATGGACTATGAGCAGACTCTCGCCTCTCGATCTCCCACTACCTCCATCGCTGGATCAACGTATCGGGGTGTCGACCTTGACGACGTTTTGCCGGCGGATGGAATGCCAGATCGGAATGTGGGCATCCTCCTTCGACGAACACGAAGTCTCACTCGTCCTCTATCGGAAGCTTGTGATTTGAAAAATCCAGCATTTTGGCCCCGCCACTTGTCTTTTAGCATTGCAGAGGATAGTTTACTAACCTGGGAGGGCATCAACGAGCCAATCGAGGAGCACGAGATACGCGGGGCTGCACCAGCTGCGCAGTGGCAAGTACAGATGGTCAATGCTGAAGACGCTAGAGGTGTTCGGAGGCGCATCCTTGACACGGAAAAATCGATAGGAGATTGGGTGGCACGCGAGGTAGCCCGCCTCCAATATCTCGAGAACCTTACAGATGAGGATCAAGAAGCGCTCCATGATTTGTACCGTCCACGGTTGGAGGAATACCAAACGCTTCGCATAGAAGCCATGGATAGATTAGGCTTCGAGAAGGCACAGCTGGTGGAGGGTCTTCAGGAGATTGAGGTTCTTGGGGCAAAATTGGAGTATGAGATTCAGGCATTGGAGAGCAAGGTGAAGGATGTCGAGGATGGGGTCACAGAATTTGAGCGTCAAGTTAACACAGTGGAAGATCGGGTGACCGAGCTCGAGTACGATATGAGGATGAAGGAGAGCTGGTTGCATTGGATCGTTCGGTTGACCATAGGTCTAGGCAAAGCACCAGGAAATGAAGCCACGCGACCGGGCTAAAGGATGGCTGAAATATTTCGAAATACTAGTATGTACGGCCGAATCGTCCATTATTATACCCATCCTCATAGCAGAATATATGAACATGCTTCCTGGTGGTAGCCCTACTGATGGTCCAAGCGAATCGATAGGGTCTTGATTTGGCATGTTCTAGAGGTCATGTCTGTTGGCCTTGTGGAACTTTGCTATTATGCTCACCTCCACTACACTGCCTCGAGCACGGGATAAACGACGATCTCTTTTCACAATCTCCTGCCACCTTATCATGCATTCACGAGGTGGAGGTTTATCGCAGAGGCTGACACTGTTTCTCGTCGAAATTAAAAAAAAGAACGGCGGGCCGAGCACTTCAGTCCACATGGCTGGCGTTACTCTTATCGAAGCCATCAATGGGACAGAATTGGACTTGTGATGACAGGCAAGAGCAAGGAAACACCTGCGGGCATGTTTTTCCTCCCCCCCCGACGTTGCGGTCTTGGGACGTGCGGCCGGGATCAAATCTTCGCAGACACCACTTGTCGCTTCGTGAACCAACCATCTCCATGAGGCCGCAAGGATGTTCCCCCGATCTCGCCTGTTTCATGGGCGCGCTAACGGCTACCATGTCGATAGCCGTCCGGGATGCTTCACCAGATCAGACCGCATCGTCCAACATCAATCGTTCGCATCCCAGAGACCAGCCTCCTTCGTCCCTTTCTCCCCACGCTGGTCTGAGATCGAGTCTGCAACGTCCGGGTAGTCCCTAGTTACGACGCTAGGCCGCGTGCTCCTTCACCATAGAATGTGCGTCATTGCCGGACTGTAGTAGTCACTAGTAGCCCTGACCCTACCGTCCCCATGTCGCGGCTGCGTCGCGATCAGACTTTTGGGGGAATTGAAACATGACTCTCACTCTTGTTCCTGAGATCAGATCCCTTGCGGCCGCCACCGAGTGAGACAATGCCTACGGTCCTCGGCGATTGGTCGCCACGATCCCAGGTTTTATTGCATCGTGGAGGGAGTGCGGGCTTGCCTTCCTCTTTTTAAGAAACGCGCTTGATCCGGGTTCTGGCTATACAATGCGTCCCTGATCAATTTCATCCAGCTGCTCCGTACCTGGCATTCGTGTCGCGTAGTTTCATCTTCTCTTCTGATCTCTGCTCCCTTCAATTTCCCTGAGGTCTGTACTTGAACCTCGTCCCACTCAGGACCGACAGCTGGCAACCGCTGGAAGCACTTCTTCCCGTTGACCGCTAGTCCACCTCCGAACGTGCTCGAACCATAGAGCTCGACAGCTATAACGCTGGTGTCTCACAATGGCTCATGACGGGCCCTCTTCCCTTCCAACGTTCTACCAAGGAGAAAAGACGCCTGAAGGACGCCTTGTTAGACGCGCTGCTGCTGCCGAAGACGAAGACGAAGTCATGGCAACCTCTCAGTCGCCGCGTCCCATGAGCGAGCAAAAGTCACCGATGCCGCCGAGAGAAAGCGCCTTTGGCCCTCCTGAGCCTCCGTCCTCGGCAAGCCGGATTGGCGCGAGGTGGAGTCTGGACGATCAACGACGCGAGGAATATTGGAAGGGGTACTGGGATCGCAAAAGACAGGAAAGAGAAATGGAAAGAGAGAGAGAGAGTCATTGGTACCCCGACTACAGTCTTAGAGGACCGACGCGGTTCATCGAGTATCCAGAAGACGACATGGAGAAGGGTCGTGCCGGTAGCGCTGCTAGGCCATCGAGCAGGAAAGAAATGAGATCGTCGATGGCTGCCAGACCTTCGACACGGATGAGGAGGAGCTTCGAGACAGAGGGTGTGCCACCAAAGAGGGGGGAGACGGAGTTTGGGGATGAGTATGGTGGGATGATGTATGGCGAAGGAAGACCAAGAACGAAGAAAGGCTCTGTGCCTCCAACACCACCGAGGATGCCAAATTACAAGGCGAGCTTCGATTCGGCTTCAATCAACATGCGCTTACCATTCTTGTCGTGGATGGGAAGTACACTTAAGAGTCGTAAGCTTTGCCCTCTTCCCTGCCCTTGAAAAGATTGCTAACTTGACGGTGCAGATTTTGTGGCGTCCCTGGGCGAATTTGTAGGAACCACAATGTTCCTGTTCTTCGCCTTCGCCGGAACCCAAGTCGCCAATGTTGGCGGTCGAAACAACCAGTCCTCCACCACCGGCGGGGAGACCGGCTTCTCCCCACAGGTTCTCCTTTACATCTCCCTCGTATTTGGCTTCTCCCTCATGGTGTAAGTCCAAGCCTCTGGGAGCTTTCTATCGTGCTTACTGACACTTGTAGCAACGTGTGGGTTTTCTTTCGCATCTCGGGCGGCTTGTTCAATCCTGCGGTTACCTTGGCCATGTTCTTGACAAAGAGCATCACAGCATTTCGGTCGGTCCTGCTTCTCATATCGCAACTCGCTGGAAGTATCTTTGCGAGTTTCTTGGTCAAGGTCTTGTTTCCCACAGAGTTCAAGGTACGAACCACGCTGTCGACGGACACGTCGCTAGTGCGGGGTGTGTTCATTGAAGCTGTCTTGACCTTTGAGTTGGTGTTTACTGTAAGTTTGATACTGACGTCCAAGTGTTGAATGGACATTGATTGGACGATATAGATCTTCCTGCTCGCCAAAGAAAAGCACAAGGCCACCTTTATTGCGCCGATTGGTATCGGACTGTCCCTCTTCATCGCTGAACTCGTGGGTGTGTTCTACACCGGAGGCTCGTTGAATCCGGCACGCTCGTTCGGTCCCTGCGTCGTCACGGGGATATTTGACAAGGAACATTGGATTTATTGTGCGTATTTCCCTTTCTGTGTCGGCATCGTCCCGCTGACATATCATAGGGGTCGGTCCAGCCATTGGAGCTGTCGTAGCAGTTCTATTCTATAACTTTATTAAGATGCTTGAATGTAAGTTATTCGCCATTGGAATCTTCTGTCGTTCGTGATCACTAATCTTCACAGATGAAATGGCGAACCCAGGACAAGACGAGACGAGTGACGCGGAAGCGGCCGCCGCTGCTCAAGAGGTGGAGGAGACACAGAGGGCAAAAGCTACTGGGATGGCCGTTTGATCGTGGTTTGAGTGCCGCACAAACCGTAGCTTCGACAAATGCTCTCCCTGCGCATTATATGGCGGGCGCTTGCGGAACTTTGCTGGGATAGAAAGCTGCAGACCACACGGCCATGGACTGGCTGGCTGTGTTCAGATCTGTTCTTTTGTTTGGCTCGGGTGTCGACTGGTTTTCTTGTTCGGCCTGGTTGAGACTATATTCCTTCCTTGGTCTCGATGAGATTGAATGATAATGATCTGACCGTATGAGGAAGTGGCGGGTACGTTTGATGATTTTATGCGCTTTGACGAAGTAGGACAATGATATGTTGAGTTTGCTGTATTGGGTAATTCCCTCGGATCTGAGTCGGCTTCGAATTCATGTTTGGGCAAGTGCTGGAATTATTGCCACTCGCGTTCTGAAAATGCTAGTAGTCTTTCCGCTTATCACGTCGAACGAAAAGGGTTCTGCTGATGTGTGTGATTACAGTGTGATGCGCTGGATGAGGGTGAACCTTACCTAAGATTCCAGAGTTGTTGATTACATAAGTGGACACGAGTTACCCGACCAGGCTGCGGGTGGGATCGCAATATTCGCCCGAACAGTAGGGTGAACTGGTGCGCGAAGCTTAATGAACGTTGTACCTCGGTAACGTGAGACATGTCTTACCACAGTGTGGCAGAACAATGTCACAAGTCGTGGGTTTCAAACGGCAACATACCTCAGGCTCCTCAGATTAGCTCTCTCAATCCTGCTCCCCGATGAGCAAGGATAGGATCCACCTCGGGCAGTGCCGGCTTAATGAAGAGGCACGTCATCGTGCCATGGATTGTATCCATTGTCGAGTGGAGGATAGGCGAAGGTCAGCTGATTGTTGTTAACAAGCTCTGGGAATCGCCGGCGGATGAAGGTATGATGGCGAGATATATGCCTGCCTTGACTTACACCACCAACCTCCACCTTTCACCAGACCAAACAACTAATCGTCCGGACAATCCAGACAATCCATCTGCGGCACTTCTCAAGGAAAGCTTTCTAAGCAGTAAACAGAACCAACATGTCTACCGTCATGGTTAGTGATTCTGGAGTCGTTGCAAGCCATGGCGTGCTGATTTGAGGTGCAGATTACCCTCAAGAAAGATGCAAGCCCTGAGCAGCTCGAAATGTGAGATGCTGGCATTCGCTAGAAACGTTGCCCGAGCTGACATGCATGCTCAGAGCAAAGAAGGAGGCCATCGACCAAGGCGGAGAGATTACTCACGAGTCCAAGTTGATCAAGAGCATCACGTATGGTTTCATCCTCGCCTCCAAACGCAGCGGTCCGCAACTGACTCTCCCAACCTTATAGCGTCAAATTCCCAGCCAACGCCGCCCACACACTGGCAACCAACGACCACTACACGGTCGAGGCAGATGGAGAGGTGAAGACACAATAGCGGGGCAGACCAGTGGACGAGACACGCGGGACGGCATATTCGTAGCATCAATATGATACCAAGGAAATCTTTGACAGTGATTGACAAGCGATGAATTTGTGTATTCCCAGTGAAAAGTGGTAGTTTTGAAGTCATCGTCGTCGACCTGAGAGCACGTTCCACGCTACACACATTGACCCTCTCGTGCTCGTTCATGGCCGTTCTCCACCACCCCGTCTGTCTTAATCATATAGTCGTTCAGTGACTGGACATTGAGGCGTGAGAGAGCCAGGTGCAACGTTCACAAGGACCCAAACCGCGAGAATTAAACGCCGGCTACAATATCACTCGCCTTCGTCCCCGCCATGAGCACAAGCTATGGCATACTCAAGGCCAGTGACCAGACTTGCGCTGCGCCCGTATAGCCACTCCAACATCAGACCTTGGGCCTCTTTTGTTCGAGATTGTCGTCGATATGCCCATACCCATGAGCTGAGCAAAGCCGTCGTTACTGACGCCCATATCGCCGAACTGGCCGCCAAACCTCTGCATCCACTGACTCTGGGTGACCTCGCAAAGTACAACCAAAACTCTCCCCCCACATCCCAGCTCAACTAACTTGGGCTTCCTAGACATGGCCGGCCCCCGCTCTCCACCAACCAGCTCTTCGACTCGGCCAACTTCACGCTTTCCATCCTCCCCGCCAGGCTGGCTCACAGAATTCAGTCTCTCCAGAACCTGCCGTTTATAGTCGTCACGAACCCGCACATTTCCAAGATACACAGCAACTACACGCACTCGCTGTCGACGCTGCTACCATGGGCAGAGAAAGAGATCAGGACCTTGGAGGACGAGATCAAGTTCACCGAGGTCATGGCAGATCTTGTGCAGACCCACGCAAACACAATATCCATACTCGCCAGAGGTTTCCTGGAAGCTCGCAAATACATCTCAGCGCGCGAAGTCACCCGCTTTCTGGACGAGCATTTACGGGCACGCATCGGCACACGGTTGATCGCAGAGCAGCACATTTCGCTCCACTTCTCCTCACAGCCGCACATGGAAATCATTGGGAAGGATGCCGCACGCGAGCAAAGAGATGGCACGCCGGAGGTCTCGTTCCCGGGTCACATCGGGGTCATTGATACGGAACTTCGCCCCGTGGACATTATACATCACTGCGAGGCTGCCGTTGGCGATATTTGTGACTTCCAATACGGCCATCGACCGACCGTGGTCATCAACGGAGAACCAGACTACACGTTTGCGCATGTTCCGATGCATCTTGAATACGTCCTCATGGAGCTGTTGAAGAACGCGTTCCGTGCCACCATCGAGCGTGGAGCCCAAAGAGAGCCGATCGAGATCACCATCGCGCCGCTGCCAGAAGATCCAGCCATGGCAGGCCGGGAGCATGGCATTGCGAACCACGACCAAGGCAATCTCGATCTGGCATCCTGTGCTCCTGAATCCCACGCCCAGGAGGACGCGCGCATCCGACCCCTTGATAGGTCAACGCCAGGAGTGACGATCAGAATTCGTGATCGAGGCGGAGGCATATCGCCTGAAAATTATGAGCGTATCTGGGACTACAGCTTCACGACGTTCAACGAAGAGAAGGTGTCGTCGACACTCTCGGGCGGCGAGTCGGAAGGCTACGGGAACATGGACGCGCTGAACGCCATTTCTGGAGCTGGCGGCAGCAGTCTTGCTGGCTTGGGATATGGATTGCCGCTGGGCAGGGCTTATGCAGAGTACTTTGGCGGTGGGATTGCTGTGCAAAGTCTGTGGGGCTGGGGGACAGATGTGTATCTGAGTCTGAGAGGCGTCGGGAAGGTCGACGAATGAGGTGGGGGCGTATGTCTCACTATTACCACTAAATATAGCAAAGTAGTAGCAAGAATAAAACTTGCAATTCTCGAGGTCAGAATGGCAAGAATGGTCTTCAACGTCGTTTTGAAACGAAGTCGCTGAAATCAACATCGATATTGATAGTTTTCTGGCACCGTTGGGACCAATGACGAGAATTTTCAAAGGAACCGCCTTGTCAGTTGGGGTTAGTTGATCTTGTTGCCGGCTCGAATACCGGAGGAGATGATCTGGCTGATGCCTCGGCCGCCGAAGAACGAGGAAGAAGAGGTCCGATCCAAGCTTGATCTTGGACGAAATTCTTGATCTTGAAAAAGGAGAGTCCAGTTCCGATGGAGGCTTCATCCGGAAATGCCATCGGGTCTTGGGACGAAAATCTTGGCGATGATTGAAATGCCAGCCATGTTGCTGAAGACGGGGGTCTGGGGAGAAGACTGGAAAAGTACCGGTGGAGAAGTGCTTCAATGCCAGTCGCGCAAGTAGGCCTTTGGAAGAGTCTGGCGAGAAAAATGATTTTATGCCAGCCATGTTGCTGAAGAGTCTGGTGAAGGGACTTGGTTAGAAATTTCAGCATTTCCATTATATCTTGAACTTGTGCCGCTGTGACTGTAGGTAGTGATTGAAATCATGTTGCCCGCGAGCTTCCAGGTTCAGCGAACAAGTGTATGAAAATTAATCTCCTCGCCCCTTCTCCGGCTGTGCCTGATTCAAACATTTCATTTCCGACCGAGATGGAGAATCGCGTCGTGGAAATGTCATAGATCCATTCAAGTCAAGATAGGTAATCAAGCTATGATATCCATGTTTTAGAAATTTGAACTTGCTGACTAACCGTAATCCCAACCCACCTGCACCTCACGACCCTGATCTGACGTCCACTCGTCTTCAGACTCTTGGTACCAAACCACAAACCACAAAGGGACCATTCGCAACCGCTGTATAACACAGAACCAATGTAACGACACCAGCAGGCCCAAAGACACCGTAGACCACGCTTCATCGCCAAGAACAGTCCCTGATACATACATTCTTTCTGCCCAAGAATTGTGCACCCCCGTATCCCGTGTTACACTTTGTTATATCTCGTTGCCCCCAACACTCTCGATCATGTTCTCCAACTCCACTCGCTTCTCCTTCCATCGCTCCTCCAGGCTGTCCTCATGCTCTTGGACTTCCGCGAGCACCCTCGCTCTTTCCTCCACGGCCTGAGTCTGTTCCTCCAGCGCTGTGATTTCATTCCTTTTCGTCTCAATCTGATACTTGATTGCGTCGGCTTGTGCATCAAGAGCATCCCGCGCACGCTTTCGATATTCCTGCACCTTGAAGCGATCCTGCACCTCATCCTGCTCTCGACTGAGGAGAAAGGAGAGAATGCGGTGATTAAGAGCGTTGGCAGGGAGAGATTGCTCAATCTGGTCTACTGAAATTCTCGAGTCTCGATCTGGGGCCTTTGGACGTGAAGGGCTCGTGTGCTCGGGAGTCGAGGCGATAACGAACGGGTCGTCGAAGTTGGCCAGAGTGTTGAAAGATATGGGACTCCCATGTGACTCTGGTATCGCTGGTAGCGTCTTGTTAATGGTCCCAGCGGGAGACTTCGATGGTGTGTACGGCGTGGGTGCCCGATCGTTCGAGAATGGCCGCATTTCTGTGGCAGTTCCCGAAGGAATGTAAACTGTTGGCCTCGTGTTCCGTGACAGTCTGCTTGGCTTCCGCTGCGTAACGGTGTCAGGCAACCCGCCCATCACAGGGTCCTCGATATCCTGACGCCGAGGAACATTGGCTTTTCGTCCAGGCTTGAACTTCTCAATCATCTTGCTCTTCAGCGATCTCATGCGACTGAGGGGGCCGCTGATCTTGGAGGCACTGCCGGCCGACGATCGTCGGTACTCCTCGCGGAGCTTCATGACATTCTCAGGTAATGGCGATACAAGGGCTGGAGTGTTTGCTCTTGATGGGTCAGGAGTCGGTGAAGCTGACCCACGTCCTGGTTCTTGGGTCTCAAGCTGAGCAATCATTCCATTTTCTTCTATTTGGCCGGTCGGGTCTGCGGGGGTGGATCCGATCGGTCCTGTTTCTCTCAAGTTGTCAGCCATTGTGTGACTTTGAGCGAAGTAGCGAGATTGTAGCGGTATGGGTTGGTATATGTGGCAGGGTCTGAGAAGTCGTAGGAATTGTGAGATCGAAGTCGATGGTTTCACATGCAGTTCCAAAAAGTCCTGGTAAGGTCCAGGCCGATTTGACAATTTGTAAATTCGAGGTACTGAAGTTGAAAACAAGCTTTAAAAAGATTGTGGATGATACACATAGTGAGTGTCGTCGAAGTCTGCTGCATGACCGATAACAGTAACAAGTCGTCATTCTTCGCAACACTGCTGTGTATAATATCTGATACAATCATCTACGAGTCAATGGTAGCGGATGATGAATTGGCCAATATTTGTCGAGGGACTGATATAATGAAGCCACTGTGAGACTGATAGGACCTACCGACACTTCGACCATCAGCCATTACTTGGTCGTTGATTTATCTGTATTCAACGACGGGTCGTCGTCAAAAAGCTCGCTTTGCGATCTGGTAATATGTCATGTCCGCTCTCTCCGATTTATACATCCAGATGTCTAGCTGTCGGTACTCCAAGACATTGTAAATATCCACAAAACTCCCATTCGCGCGAACTTCCCTTTCATGCATCACGCGGTTTCTGACCATATACAACGTAGAAAGGCATCCAAGCATGGACCTCCTTGGTCGTCTCTAGATACGCCTTCCTCACGCCAGCAATAAACACTTCGACCTCCTCTTTCCGCCATCCCAGCCCTCTGATCATAGGGCCAAGTGCGATGGCTTCGACCCCCTCCATGATCGTTGCACGCCAGTACAGCCCCACCTCTTTCAGGGCTCTGTTTTTCGGCCAGGGACCGATTGGCGTGAAGAACACGCGTTCGGTGACGTTTACAAAGCCGGCGGCGCGCATCATGTCAGCCAATTTGGGAGCAAGGCGGAAATCCACGCCCAGTTGTTTGAGCCCCGCGCTCACGTTGAGCCAGTACGCGAGCATGGGGTTGTCGTCCTTCATGGTGCCATCTGAGCACTGTGGGACATGGTCCAGCTCCTGGCTTTCCATCCACGCCCCTGGCTTGAGATGCTCAAACGCTCGCTCATAGATCTGCGGCCAGTTCCGAAACGCCTGGATTGTGTGTCGCGTATGGATGAGGTCGAAGGAGTTCCTAGGATGAAGCCACTCGGCCTCGGCGTCGTCCACCATGAATTTGAGGTTGGGAGGCACCCACACGGTTTGTATCGGAGACAGATCTATACCAAGGACGGTGGATGAAGGGTATAGATCTGCGAAATCGACGCACCATATTCCGGTTCCGGTTCCAAGGTCGAGCACATTGGCGTCCGTGGGCACTGGTGCAAAGTGCAAGGCCTTGTTAAACAGCTTCAAGAACATGGCATGCTTGAGGTCCTCTCGATCCTGCTCTCGGTCGTCGTTTGGGAACAGGTAGGGGTTCACGTCGGCCTTGTACGAGTGATAGCGCCGTCCATGTTCGTAAATGAATTCTCGAGCGCTTGTGGCGAGAGACTGTGAAGTTGCGCTCGCTGTGTCGGTTTCGTAACCGTCATCGCTGAAGTCACTGCCTGGTTCCACTCCCTGCTCAGCCTGCTCCAAAGCAGCGACGGCCTCTGACTCTGTGATGGACGGACCGCCTTCGTGGGGCATGGCGTGTCCGGAAAAGACCTCTGCTTCTCTGCTTGCCAAAGACGGCCCGTCGCCCAGGGTCGAACCATGCGCGCCTGGTTGTGGCAGTTGGGTGTAGTCAGCCAGCTCTTTGCCCCGTGCATTGCTCCCATGACTTGAAGAATCGCTCCGTCTGGTTTCCTCCTGTTCTGATATCCCATGCCCAACACTCGTCTTTGCTGTCTCATCCTGATGTCGACCTTGCCGTCGAGACGCCCCGGCAGACGCGCCAGCCAGTGACTCGTCTTCCGACCGTGTCGTGTCTGCCCGTCCAGCCGAGGGGTGCGCTATATCCATGCCACTGAGATCGTCCTGGTTGCGTTGCTGCAGTGAAGATTGTGAATGCGGCGTCGGTGCATTTGGGCTATTCAGCCAATTCGACTCGTCGAGTGACATGCGGGCGGCGGCGCCATCGGCTCTTGCCTCTACAAGACGCACATTTTGCAGGTTCGGGCGACCTGGCACTGTCTCGTCTTGGAGTGACGGCCAGGACGGCTTCGGGACGCGGGTGTGGGTGTGGGTGTCTGTCAGAGAATCGTGCAGTGATTCGGGCATTGGCCGGTGGGTGAGAGGGAGAGGGAGTAGGAGTGGGAGTGGGCTGGAGCGGAGCGGAGGGTCGGGCCGGAAGGGAAACGGAGGGGCAGCGAAGCGGAACGATGGTTACACAAGCTCTGGCTGTCAATTGGGATGGGAGCAGACGAGGGAAGGGGAGTGGAGGGGAGGAGAGGGGAGGAGAGGGACTGCAGTTCAGCCGGGCAGCAGTGGATAGCTCGAAGCTGGCTCCTGGGCAGGCGGGAGAGATGGAAGCCGTGAAGGGAAGTTGGCCACAGTCCAGAGGCCAGTGGGGAGTCCAGCGGCCAAGTCCAGAGGCCAGAGTCCAGACCAGCAGGCCAGCAAGCAATGACACATCCCAGAGGCGCGAGATAGTGGAGCACAGACGAGGCTGGTCGCCAATCATGGATGGATACTAGTACTGTAGTTGGTATTTGACATTTGTTATTTGATTCTAATATTTATATCAATACCCTCTGTAACCACACGACGGCCCGCAGCTCCCAGAATCCCTCGTCGTGCATAGCCCATCTCGACGACAGGAAGAATGCCGAGTCCGAGTCCGAGCCCGAGTCCGAGTCCGAGTCCGACAGGAGCTTGCCGCCTCTCGGAGCTCAGCGCCATCATCGCCACCAACACAAAGACCATCGAGCAGCATTTCGCCAACAACGACGTCGCTGCCCTCTCCTTCGACGTCGATGCCCCCGCCGACTTCCCAATCCCCGCCGCCAATGAGGAAATCCAAAATGCCCGCCGCGCCGTGGTCAACGCAACCCAAGAACTCCGCGATCTGATGGTTGGCCCGCGCGAGGGCTTGCGGTGGCTGGCTTGGTCCGTATGTAAATGTCCTGTTCTGATCATCGTTATGATTCCCTATGCAGAGTCCTCCCTTGCTGTGTGACTTCGGTGGTGTGTGAAAAGGAAGACGCAGTCTGCTCGAGGTCCTCCTACAACGGCCACGGCCAGGTGCTGACTGATATTTCGGGTCCTTAGTACAACGACAACCTCTCCCTGCTCGCCGCATATCATTTTCGAGTTGCGCACCTTGTGCCGCTCCAAGGCGACATCTCCTACACCGACATTGCCAGCGCTGCAGGCGTCGACGAAAAGGACCTGCGACGTCTTCTTCGCCATGCAATGACCAACCGGATATTCAGAGAACCACGCGACGGCTATGTCTCGCACACGGCTGCATCGCGCGTGCTACTCGACGATGCGCAGATGAACGATTGGGTCGGCCTGTGCACCGCCGAGTTCTTCCAGGCCGCCTCTCAAACCATCAACGCCATGGTGCTTTACCCGGGCTCGCAAGAACCAAGGCACACGGGCTATTCGCTCGCTCATGCCCCCGAAACCTCCATGTTCGTCGTCCTTGGGTCAGACCCCAACCGCGCCGTGCGTTTTGGCAACGCCATGGCTTCGCTGACCGGGGGCGAGGGCTACGAAGTCAGTCACATTGTTGACAACTACCCTTGGGCTGACCTGGGCAAAGCAACCGTCGTAGACGTGTGTTACAACACCTTCCTCGCTTTCCACGCCATACTGATTGCATGACAGGTCGGTGGCTCCATCGGCTTTGTCTGTGTGGCCTTGGCGAAGAAATTCCCAGACTTGAGCTTCGTGGTGCAGGATCTGCCCAAGACCGTTGCCGGCGGACCAGCGAGCATCCCGGCCGAATTCAGGGACAGAATTGAATTCCAGGCCCATGACTTTTACACAACCCAGCCCGTCAAGGACGCTGATGTGTACTTCTTCCGCTGGATCTGCCATAATCAGAGTGACAAGTATGGCGTGATAATGTTGCAAGCTCTGATTCCAGCCTTGAAAAAGGGCGCGAGGATCATCATCAACGACAACTGTCTGCCGAAACCCAATACCGCCGATCCATGGGACGAGAAGATCACAAGGTATGTCGATTTGGATTGTGCCATGATTCAGCCTCTCTTCTCACGACCTTTTGACCGCCCTTTTGTCCACCCCTTTGTTTTCCTACCTCCACCTCACCTCTGTCTCCTGGACGCTGTAACATCTGCTAACCTCCTTTTTTTTCTCGCAAACAGGACGATGGACGTAACCATGCTCGAACTCCTCAATGCCAAAGAGCGAGATGTTGAAGACTGGACTGAATTGTTTGCGATGGCCCATCCAGGTTATAAGTTCCTGGGCGCACGACAGCCAAAGGGATCGAGGATGAGTATCATGGAGGCAATATGGGATCCCGAGGACCCGCTTGCAGAAGTGTCTTCCCCCAGTTAAACACGTTTGACGAAGCCCACGCGATGAGAAATAGATGATGCCAAGCAGAATTGTAACGCTCGTGAAGATGCACACTGAACGTCTGTATGATTTTGGAGTGCTTCCTCTCCTTCACCAGCCTGTATTTAGTGTAGTCATGGCAATGTTGATTCCTCTTTACCACAACAAATCTCCACAAGTCCAGTGACTGCCTGGTCCTGCGTGACTCTGCCACTTGTATTTCTAAACTCTTAGCCGAATCAAACCAGGAGCCGAGGACTTATGGATACGAGCGAACTGATATTGCTAATTGTATGCATTCGGAAAATCCAAAAAACCTCCCTTCTGAACCAGATCAACCTCCCAGTAATGCAGAATCAATCAATCGCATTGCACGACAACCTTAATGGGCCCTTCAGCCGTCCAAGCAGCGCCCCTTATCTCGTCTCGTACCGTGTTCCAGTTGCTACCGTCAACCACTTGAAGTTTGTATGGTCCATGGACATGGATCTTCAAGTTTTGCATGGAACCTGCCCATCTACGCTGTGAACATTCAGCAAGAACGTATTCGTGCAATTTCGCAAAATCCAGCAAGACGTCTTCGAGTGCATGACGGTGGAAGAGTTTTGTCTCGTGGGAGAGATAGAAGACTTCCATCATGAGGTCTGAAGATGGGTGTTCGGGCTTATCTACTGAAACCGCAGGAAAATGGTTATCGGCATTGTGTCGGGGAGGCAATCGGTTCCTCGATTGGACCTCCTGCAGCGTCGCCCTCGTCCGCCTGGCGTATTGTCTCTGCCGCTCATTCGTGACCATGCGCCTCATCAACGGCGTCAAGAGACTTATCAACGCCGTCTCATCCCTGGGATACACCCAACGCTCTTTCAAGTCTCCTCCTCCATCTAGGCTCGCATCGAAAAACCGCGCCCCAATCTTACTCTCTAAAAATTTCTGCACAGTTTTGTACAGGTTGATTTTGGTGTCGTTTGTTGGTCCGCTAGTGCGGTTGCCGACGCAGGCTTGTCTTTCTGGATAGCCGGTGTCTAGCATGTAGGCCTTCGCTTCTCCCTCCAGGCGGACCCATTCTTCTGGGGACAGGTTGAGGGATTCGAAGACTTTTTTCGTGGGAGGCCGCGTGTATTTCTTTGCTGGAGGGCGGGGTGATTTTCGGAAGAGCGCCAAAGAGGGCGTTGGCGGTGAAGCTGAATTAGATGGTGAGAGAGCTGCCTCGGGCCGGATTGCAATGGTGGAGTCGCGACATGAAGAAGCCGCACGAGACTGAGTATAGCCTTTGCTAAATAGGCATTGAAGTCAGAAGAGATGTTCAGAGGAAGGCGGACGTAGTGGCATTGCTATGTCCTACCCTGATCAGACTTGGTATGCTACCTACCGTATTGGATCCAGCCTCAGTCTCTTTGGTGCCTTTGCAGAACCATCGCCTTCTTGCCTTCGTTTTCCCTTTTCGATATATCCTCCACCCTCTATACAGCTTGCATCTTGATTCAAAATGAGCCCGTTCGACAAGTCCCCTTGATCATGCCCAACGTGAGGCTCAACCAAGTAGCAGTTGTTCACACCTGCGGTCATAAGGGCCATGTATCGCTCGTGGAGAGGACAAAGAGCATCGTCTATGGGGCCCCATTCTTTCAGTGCAGCGCGGCATTTATGCGTAGCCGCAATTGAGGCTTGTTTGTTACAACAATTGCCTGCTGGAGTTTACATGTTGGACGCAAACCGATGGAGTTAGTCGGTGCAGGTGGACCACTGTGGAGGAGCTTTGTCAGGTGGGGCCGCGTTGTGCCTCGGCTTGTTTGCCCGCACCTCATCTCTGCTCTCCCCTGTAAGCCAGTGTCACTACTTGACGATCCACCATTGACTTCGGTTCTCAGGAACGACAGGTCTTTGCAGAAGATCACACATAATCTACTGTAATCTCTCCTGTGATGTAGCGATAGAAGAACCAGCAGAGGTTTCGGACTTGACAAAGCATACATGTATTCACCAAATCCACGACAACACCCATCGACATCGATATGCCAGCCCGAGGGATACCTCTTATTCATGCTGGTAACCTCGATTCGCTTGGGCGTGGAGGTTCTGCGTCCCCCTCTCCGCCGATACCTTCTTTCTGAGACGCGTTCGCCGTGCAATTTCATCTCCGTATGCCTCCTAATCTCATCACCTTCTGCTCCTACTCTCGATCGCGTCAAACACCTCTATCCAGCAAGTATGAGGTCCTTCCAATAACATCAGATCGCCAGACTTGCAAAGCGGATTTAGCACGGATGTGACACGAGTAGAACAGACAGTTTGGGCTCCTTCATTACCAACTGGATAGTCCAGAGCCAAGACCTAATATCAAACCGTTGTTTTGGTTTGCATCAATCGTTTGCCAATCAAACAGAGCATTCCCGCTGTATTTCACAAACATGCCCATCTTGCCAAATGGAACAGCGGGCAAACAGCGGGCGGGAGAAGCCGTTTGGCGAGCCAGAACGAGAGGATTGGCCGCGTGCTAACAAAGGAATTCTACGTCGCTTGGAATTCGTTCCCGAGATTCCACAACGCTCTACTATTATCAGACATTCGACAGTTGTCGAAAACATCCACGACCTGGAACTTATTTAGAAGCTATCACTAGACTGGACGCCAAAAGACACCTAGACAGCTGCGCGTTCAAGCACGAGAACTAAGATATATATATACGTATAAGCAGATGGAAGGGGAGAATATCAAGCCTTCGAAGGGGTAGAGAATAAGCTAGGTTCACATCTACAGTCTGGACATTGCTAGTGACGCAAGTTGGCCACTGCAGATACCGTGAGATTGTGCCCAATACCGTGTGAGATATCGATACCCTTCTCGTGAAGTGCAATGTAGTCTTGAAGATATCACATAAGCTTTTCCTCAATCCAGAGCCCGACGCCGGTGGATGACAGCAGCAACAACTCTCAGTCAAGGTCTAGAGAATCGATTTTTGAAGAGCGCCTTGAGTGAGCGATATCAATTGCGAGACGAGTAAGCTATTTCGATACGCAGCGCCATATTGAGTAACATAGAGAATAAAGGGGTGAATCTACCTGATTGGTACCAAGTTGGTCGTCAGGAATTTTGGTGGTTCCACACATCACGAAGCGAAAGCAGACGACCGAATTGAAAATGGACGCCCCTGCGTGTCGTAATATAGCCTTGGGGTATCAAGTCGCTTGTGCAAATCACTAGTAATCTGGAAAACTGCCATCAACTTGTTCCTTCCACGCTTTCAATCCACCTCTGATGTCACCCACCCACGTCTTCCCACCATTGTCCAGCCCTAAGCCCTTCAATTTTTTCACGGCAACCTGGCTATCATTCCCTAGTCTGCATACCACGTACACTGGATCTCCCTCAAACCTGGGGAAGCTAGCTTTGAGCAACTGCAGCACCTTCTTCGCCTCCTCATCTTTCATGATGGCCTCCCACGAGCTGGGTAATTGGCTGAGTTGTGAAAATGGAATGTTTACGCTCCCGAATAGATGGCAAAGGTCGTACTGAACTTTTTCTCGCACATCAATGACTTGGTGTTGTTTTCCCATGATGCTCGTTACCTTTCGAGTCTCGGCGTAGTCGGGCGCGGATATCCTCTCATCTGGCCCGAGGATATTGATCGGGCTTGCTAGGCCGCAGAACTGGACATAGTCCATCGAACCTGATGTCAGTGCATCTGCTGTGATTGTTGCTTGTGCAGAGCAAGCAGCGCAAGTTGGTTTCCGAGAGCGCAATTTCATGCTCCGAAATGGAGGCGAGCTATATGCGGAAAACAGCAGGAGAGAAGGGGGCGAGAGAGAACTTTCAGCAAAAGAGGTCGAGATGGTGCTGCCGTTGTCGCCCGAGGTTGCGCCAGCAGTGACGACCTTGATAGCCTCCGAAGCCTGTAGAAGTCCCATGATGCCAACTACGGGGCCGAGGATCCCACCATCGCCGCAGCTGGTCACAGTCTCTGGTGGAGGTGGTTTGGGAAAGACGCAGCGGTAGCATGGCCCTCCTCCCGGGTCCCCAGCGGGTCGCGATGGATAATTGAGAGTCATGAGCTGACCTTCTGTGCGCAGTGCCGAAGCAGAAACCAGTGGTTTGCCAAGCAGGACACAGGTGTCGGAAATGAGATACCTCGACGCTGGTGTATCAGTGCAGTCAAGGACTAAATCGTAGGATGCAAAGATTTGCAGGGCGTTTTGAGGCTCCAGACGGGTCTTGTATGGAACAGCAGTGACTGCCGAATTCAGCCTGTTCTCGACCTGATCAGTTGTCGTCCTAGTAGGATCGGAAAATGTAACCTTGCATTATGGAGGAAAATATGTACATACGCCTTCAGTCCTTGGATGGCACTGTCAACCTTTGCCCATCCGACCCTGCGCTCATTATGCAGCACTTGTCTATGCAAATTACTCTCTTCCACTATATCTCCATCTACCAAACCAATGGTGCCAACGCCAGCTCCAGCGAGGTACATTGCAGCGGGACAACCTAGGCCTCCACACCCAACGATCAAGACCTTGGCCGCTTTGAGTCTTAGTTGTCCTTGTAATCCAATCTCAGGCATGATCAGCTGCCTTCCATATCTCTTGTATTCTTCTTGCGTAAGCGGCCATTGGTTCGGCGGTTCTTCTGTAGGTTGGCGTAGTGCGGCGAGGACATCTCTTCCCCACGCATCTGGGAAGCCTCCATCCATAGCAGTGTTTACCAGTTCATTCTGCGAATACACTGACTGAGCAGTGTCCGACATGGCGTGGTCCGATGGAGTTGAGGCGGCGACATCGTTGCTGCTTATACGGGCGGATGCGAGGTCTTTGCGAAGGTGGTTTAGTTGGGATTCGAGCTTGCTTATCTGGTCTTCCAGAGCCTGTATTCGAGCTTGGTGGTTAGCCATGGTGGGTGGATGGCTGTGACGACTCAAAGAAGAGCTTGCCGGGTCTTTTCTCGCTTGACACGTACAATTGCAGTCACAGGATCTCAATTCCAGTACGTGGGAAACGAAAGCTCTGAATTTTTGCACAACTCTTTGGATTCTGTCTTTAGGGACAATAATAGACCGTTCCGTCCGTTGCTGTATCTTGAAAAAAGTGGACCAAGCAACTGTACCCGCGCGTCTGAGAGCATAACCAGTTATGGATTCTCACCACCCGACTTTGTCTGACCTCCTCCATGCCGAGCTGTCAGGAGACGAGGTTCCACGCCTTTCTTCTGTTCCCGATATGTTTTGTGCCCACATCATGCTAGAGTCGAACTGGTTACATCCAATCTTGTGTTAAGCAAGGAGATATCCAGGTGAAAGGAGAACAGTTTCAGCTTTCATCGGATATTCCCCTCTCACTTCTATCGCCGAATTATATACATAACACCAGATGTGATTCCGAAGAAATTTGAATGCGCGGGACGCTGACCGGCATTTTGTCGTACTACTGCTGAATCTATCGTTCTAGCTATGATACAGATCGCAATCGCACGTCTACGTTATAACCTTCATCGATAAATCCCTGAGCGAGCACACCAGTAATCCAATGCTTAAAACTTGTAAACCTGGTCCTGACTGTATCCAAGTTCCTTTAGATATCCATCAAGCTCACCCTGCTGCATGCCCTTCTTTGATCCAGAAATAGCCTTGACAAGACCTGGTGGTCCACAAACAAACAACTTGATCTTCTCTCCCTCCTTTGGTTCCGGAAGCACCGTCTTGAGTAGTTCCTTGGTGATGAAGCCCTTGCCCGCCTGCCACGTCTCTGTCGGCTTGTCCAAGAGGTAGAATGCCTTGAATCGCCTCGGGTATGTGTTCTCCAGCTCATCAAACTCCTTCTTTAACAGAATATCCTCCTCGGATATGTTTCCGAAAACCAATGTGACCTTTGTAGTATCCTCTGGGTTCTGGAAGATGGCGCGGGTAAGCTGGTACATTGGAGTGATTCCTGTGCCACCAGAGATGAGGGCGATGTGCTCGTGCTTGTTGGCTGTCCATGGGAATTTTGGGATTGGTCCCTTGAAATCGAGCCGTTGGCCAGGTGTCATTTCGTGCATGTGTGTGGACATGGCGCCGTTGGGGTATTTCTTGACGAGAAGGTCGAGGTATCCTTTGTCGCCTTCGTCACTCACGGGGGTATAGGGCCTCACCGCGGGCTTCTCCATTTCGGGACCTTGATACTTGGTCAAGAGGGCGGCTACGTAATTATTAGTATACGCCTCATCCAAGTGCAAAGAATGAAGGCCCTCATACACGCCACAGCAAGACCAGAAACAGCCTCCTCTTCAGGTAATGCAAAACGGAACTTCTTGGTGTTTGAGTTGATGTTCTCAACTGATTCTAGCTTCAATGAGATGAAACCTTGGTCGCCTCCAGTAAAGGTCTTCTTCGGCTCGACTCCAACAGCAGATTTGATGCTTTCCTTAGCCTCCGAAGCTGACGGCGCATGTCCATTGTCGCGGTAGAAGGTGAAGTAACCGCCAGCTCCTAATATAACGCCACCTACAGCCGCATATGGTAGGCTGGACGATTTGGCGGGAGCTTCTGATGCATATCGTCGAATGTGCTGTCGCTTGGATCAGTAAGGGACTTCTCGGAACAGACGTGGTTGTGTCCGGGAGCAGCTTTATTGGGATGCAGCGAGGTCAATTGGGAAACTCACGCTTTTCACAGCCGTAGCGGATCGAAATGCCTGTCTTGCAAACATGATGATGGGAATTACGAGGTGTCGGGGCGATGGAGAGAAATGCTATTCGGGCAGTCTATACAAATCTACCTAAGGTGACTGACGTAAACAGCCCATGACTCGAAACTCACCCTCTATAGGAGCTCTCATCTCCCTTTGTCAACATCTTCCCTCTCTCCGTCCACCATCTCTCACTCTACTTTTGCAAATTTCGTACAGCTTCTCGTAAGTCAGATGCTGTGTGAGAAAACATCCATGTTGATCATCCAATCATTCCCGGCGCACTTGCCTACTGCGGCCAGTCTCCAATCCTCTGCCATGTAAGAGGATCCCGCTCCGCTGCCTTTGGCTTCCTCTCCGCCACCATCTGATCAAAATTTGCATTGACGTTATCCACCATATCCTTCGCCTTGTCCTGTTCAATCTCTTCCTTGACCTGCGGCTCCAAATGCAGCGGCCAGAGCCTACCATGACCAGAGACGGCATACATGACCAAATCGGCAGGAAAGCAATTCTCGCAGCGTCGATGGTTGAGCGACTTCTTTGGAAAAGGTCGTGCCTCGGTCTGGCACATGAAAAGCCTGGCCGCGCATTTCGTCTTGTCCAGGTTGGAACACACACTGCTGCGCCCCGTCGTAACACTCCCATTGGTCTTGTTACGGTACCCACACACACAGCATCTCCAAGCCGACGGCGTCATTGCGCCGCGACGTGGGCCGATTGGGCTCCCTCGTGGTCCGATTTTGTATGGCTTTGGCCCGGCCTCAATCTCGGCGACAGTTATTTCGATGGAAGAAGGCGCTGTCGAGCCAGACATGTCAGTGCTCGAGCAGTCCTTCACACCATGCGAATCGTCCGAACTTGTACGTGATGATGATGATGAAGAAGGGAGACTCATGGACCATAACGATAAGAGTTTTGTTCCCGTCATTGCCGTTTGCGAATGCGTTCGTTGTTTGAGATTGTCTATTCGGTCTACAGGTGACGTGATGCAGGCTTTCTTTGTGGTGGTACCGAGTGCGTACACGAGGGCGATGTTTGCGTGAAGATGCGCGTCGTCCGCCGTGAGGGGAGATCCTGAGATGCGGTCGCGACGCTAGGTTCTGGAGAGGAGTAAGACAGTGTTTCATTGCAAGCTGAAGTCGATAATGCGCGTAAACATGTCTAAGCTTGGGGTTCGAAATTTGGCAGGAGCCATGGGTGACGACAAAGAGGGAGGGGTGAGAGACTATGGATAAAGGGGCAGTTGCCGGAATTCGATGCCTATTCCAGAGAGGGTTGACTCAAACTGCATACCTGGAAGCAGTTGTGAGTATCAAAAGAGAACGAGGAGGGCAAACGGCACATCTGATTGGCGATGGCTATGGCAACAGAAAGCAACTGGATTGATAAAGATATACCTGGTGAAGCATGCAGCGCGAACGAGAGATGTTGTGGTGTTGAGGTCATCAGAGCTTTAAAAAAATTGACGCGAATCGACCAGAGAAGAGAATGTCAACACCAAACAATCAGGTACGAACGCCACCGCCATCTCCATGCGACATCCTAAGTAGTCTTATTTTTTCACAGCAAGAGACGAGAAAGGATTATGAGGGTAATAGGTTGAAAAATAAGACAAATGCAGGACTAACTCGATTCCAAATCTGGAGGACAGAAATGAAATGTGCTACGTTCAATTTGGGGATGACTTTAAAACCGGGTAAAAAGAACCTCAGCCTCGCTTCCTGAGGAATCTCAGACCTACGCTAGGAAATATAAGCCACGCATACCGTACATACCTGATCGGTGAAGGGGTCTTATCATCAAGTGAACTTGAGGGGCTCTAGCCGTACGAAACCCGTCATTCTTGTTCATCGAAACTATGACCCCGGATATTTTACTTTGGCTATCAACGCCTATATACGACCAGCAAAGACCATGCGAAGAACAAAAAGCTCTTCATACAGACACGTGCACTGTGGGTATACGAAAGTGCCTTGGAATTTTGCTTCGGAATCGTTAATCGGTAGCCGATCGGTCGACTTTGGTGGTTCGAACTCAGTCTCGGAATGGATGTGAAGGGAACGTAGTATCAATCGCTATGCCGCTCACATCCTGACAAGTGATCAAGCAACTTCGCATATATCCCGCATGAAAGGGTTGATGGTAGCAGCACAGCTTGCATTGCAAAGCAACGCCAAGAGGTGATTACCCCTTCTAACCAAGAGAATCATTCTCGAAACCGTTGCAAACTGGATGTCCTGAGTCAAATAGGTTTAGTGCGGATTCTTCGAGCTTAACAGACGATACGCTCTTCTGTAAGTACTTGCCATCTACTGTCTTGGTCAGCTTTGCGATTATGCTCCGAGATTCAGGTTCTTATTTTCTCGTTTAAGCATCTGATATCTTACGGCAAAGCAAATAGCCTACAAGATATCAATCGGAAAATCTGGATGCCTCAATGAGGTCAATCTCCTCATTTCGTGAGTTACCCTCAAATCCTCAGTCTTTCCGAGTGCTTCAAATTCAGCAGAAACACCATCTTCATTGCTCGTTGTACCAAAAGGGCACCCACACTATTGATCTTCCAGTCTCAGACACCAAAATCTCTCCACTCAGGTCCTGCTCCAATTCCGAGCCTTGTCTATCATTTCGCGATACTCCAGTGGGCGTGCCATTACTGCCTCTCATTCTCGGTGGCACATTCGCTTCCATCGGCATGGGATCTCTAATTTCGAAGACTTGTCGTGCTTCCTCGGCGGATGGGAAGCTATGAGCGTTTGGATCAATCTGGTGATTTGCATGACGAATTGATGCTCGAAGGTCGTTTCGGACTTCTTCCCGCCGGCCTTGCTCTTGCATTGCATTTCCTGTGCCAGTCCCTCTCCTGGTGAGTGACCTTGCTCTCTCGTGGGCTTCTGATACCAAACGAGTTAGGGTATGGGAACGACCGCGATTGGCCATTGGGCTGGCTGAGACGTCTACCCGGCCGCCTCTCTGTTCCTCTGCGGATGATGGAGATGTACTGCTATTGCTGCTACCGGGACTGAGCAGTCGATTTATTGTAGTCCTCACCTTTTCCAGATGACTGCTGCGAGGACTTGCGGTCGATGGGTCACTCGTAGCAACCAGAGTCAGATTTGAACGTGTGATTGTAGGCGGGAACGGCATGATGCATCAATTATGCAGGATTCTGGGAAAATAAGGGCCACATGAAATGTTCGGCCTATAAATCCAAGTCTGCTGACTGACAAACACTGCATTTGATTAACGCATGCTGGAATCGGTAGATTCCCTGACGTCGTCAACAGTCGCAGATGAAAACATTTTTCCCCAATCGACATCTTCTACTAATCTAGTCTGGTGCAACCACATTCTACGGTAAAGCTGAATTTAGACAGTCCTTGGATCTAAAAGGACCGCACAACTGACTCGCAACCAGTATCTCCAATCTTTAAGTTTCTCTAACAGGAACAACAAGGAGAGGGCGACACATGCGGGATGAACACAGACTTGCTCCAGAACTGACCAAGCCATCCTTCACATGTTCTCTAGTGATAACTAAACGCCCTAGCCGCGTTCACGTCTGAATAAATGTTGGTCCTCTTCTCCCCTTGTCTTTTTCTAGATCTATTGACTTTCTTGAGTCTACATTCAAATGGTTCGTTCTTTTTGTCTCGGCTTCTGACAAATTTCCCGGAAGAGCGAGCGTAATCTCTGGAATATCTCAGTTCTCCAATGTCTCAGGCAGCTGGGCGTGCGAGGCCGAGGGGACTGAGAGGGAGACTCGTTTGGATTGTGCGGGTCGCCAGAAACAACACTTGCCATCTCAGCTTTCTCTCTTTCCGTCATTCCTATTCTCTGACATCAAAGGGCAAAACGTTCGAATTGATGGAGCGACAGGCCTTTTTCCGATCTCTAACCTTTATTAGATTTTCCATTAAGTTTGTTTCTTCAAATATCTGACTATCTTGGATCAATCTTGATACGGTCTGTGGACCAAGCACCGCTAGGAGGCGTCAGATACTCGCACGAGCAAATCGTTTCGAGTTGTGTGCTGGTCGCACACGCCGCGATCGTTTTGATTCGGCATTCGCTAGCTTCCAGAACATTACGACGGGATGGCTCCGGAATCAGACTCGTTGGCAGTGACAAAACTAATGATAGGGTCTGGTAGTGGCTGGCTAGCCAGAGGTTTGGGAAGTTCGCATTGCTCTTGCCTACACTTGTCCCAGCGAGATAATCGGATTGCAGTAAGATTGGCATTTGTTCCTTCAGCCCCTTATGTTAGATTGTTGGGAACAGATTCAGGAGAAGGTAATCCACCCGCATCATCTTCTCCAGCATGAGCAGCAATGTTTGGATGTTGAGGGGAAGCCTAGGAGATGGACATGGTAAGCGCCCTTGAAAATTGAATATCCACCTCTCCACCAATGATGCTCAACTACAGACATCTAGCTAAATACAAATGGATTTTAATTCGATTTTTGCAATCATATCGTCTAGAGCAAAGTCCTTGACCGATATCGCCTCGTCGGTCAAGGAATACGCACTGAACTTCGCAACCGACTGCCCAGATTCCACCTTCTCACAATAACTACTGCCCAACGCTTCTGAAGACACCCTTGTCAATCCGTAATCCCTCTTAGTCCTAGCCCGCCATTCGATACCCGCCTCCCACGGATCCCATACCCCCTGTTTCCATAATTGGTCCATAACCTCCCTCTGCATCTCAGCGTCTTGATCAGCAGGTGAACGTTCCCCAGACGTTTGTCCGTCAACTTGCACATCCAGAGACCAAGTCGAAGCACGAGGACGCGTGAACAAGGGAACATCTCGTTCCACGGCCTCTTTGCTCCCCACAATCCCGAAAGACGACGACGACGAAGATGAAGAAGATGATGATGAGGTTGGAGAAAAAGGGTCTCCTACTTTCTCGAAGCTCTTCTCGTTCTTCTTCCTCATGTTCGTGACGAGATTCTTCATTTTCGATCGCCAAGTTTTGGGGCCGCTGGAATTGCGCTCTTGCATACCGTATGTTTTCGAGACCGGCCTTGACATTGTCCAGGCGAGGGCTGGGTTGATTTGCAACATGTCCTGATGAATGGAAAATGTTGATGTCGTGTTAGACTCTGTGAGCACCTGGAAGCCGAGAATGCTGTATGTTTATCGTAGCCAGCAGTGTTTGCTTATGCAGACGAGCCACCAGCTCTACGATGAGTCATTGCAATGAGATCTAAAATGTTGGACTCATCTCCAATGGAACTCTGAATTAATCTCAATTCAATCCTTTAGACGAGCTGCCGCGACACTCTCTATCCTAACATCTCTTCTCGATATTGGTGGTGAGCTTCTTGATTTTCCGGCGTCTTTGGGAAACTGTTGTAGCATTGTCAGTGTAGGAATTGCTCGTTGTCTTCCTTTTCACACACCTAAAAAAACCTTTCGAAAGATGCATCGATCAGAAATATCGAACTTCTCGCAATCTGAGCTCTTGAGAAACAAAAGATGGCATTACAGCTCGCGAACAGACTCCAACACCTGGCATTTCCCTGCCCACGACTTGTCCATCCCACGTCTTGCAACAAACCTTGTACCTGTCTATCGACACCACATCTTCTTCATGAAATCTTTCCATTTCCTCTCCGACCTCCGTGTCCAACTTTCCTGCTTCCACAACTCATCAGTCCTCCTCCACCTATTCTTCCTGGACGACGATGCCTCGTCCTGCCCGTAAACCCGATTTTCTTCCTTCTTGAACCCCGCCGTCTCAAAACACAGCTTAGCCTTCACATTCTTCCAACCCGAACCGCGCTTGGACTCGCTGCCCTCCTCGCTGGTTTCCGGAGAGCTTTCGAAAACGGAAGGTGGATCGTCGAAATGTACCGGGCGGCTTTCCATTGGAAAGTTTTCGAACATAGAGGGCGGTCTCGTCAACATGCTCCCTTCTTCGCTGGCAGGCGTCCTGGTGAACTTTGGTACCGGTTGGTTTGACATCGTGGGCACTACGGGCTTCTCTTCACTAGTCTGGAGAACGGGTGTCAGCTCCACATATCTAGCTAGTGAAGTAGGACGATCTCACAGAGGATCTATCTGGAGGAGTCATTGGGGGCTTGTCGTCCTCACTAAGCCATCTGAAAAGTAGCAAACCCAGGCTCTCGATGCTTGATCCCCCCATCTTGTTGTTTAAAGCGATCGTTCCCTTGCTCACGCCCGGTGCAGTATGAAGTTGGTAAAATGCTCATTTAATAACGATGGAAATGATTGATAAGTTGGGTGTTAGTGGATATACGGCACTCAGCCATTCTCACTCTCCATACAATCTTTCGAAATTTGCACAAAGGCCGTACCTGCTTTCGATTAATGAGCATTTGGTTGCTCGGTCTAACTTGCCATGTATGATGAACAGTTGGGGGAAACCGCGCTCGACTCTGCGCGTCTTGCTCAAGATCGTGGCTTCTTCCACACCAGTTTGTCATGGCCTAAATCATTCGAGATGCGCATTTGAATACACAGCGCTTTTAACAGCTTTTGAAGAACTCTCTCAATCAAATGAAAGCCAAGATCATATTTTGGCCGCGTCACGGTCTGTCCTGCATTGTCTGTGACCGTTCCGCAATCACGATCACTTATGAAACCCTCTGCTTCCCTCGCTTCTTTTCTCCAGGTCTATATGCGGATACATACTCCTCATCCTCATTTATCCTCTGCGACAGAAAAGACGGCCGACTCTCCAGAGGTCCCCATCGCATTTCCCGGGGCCACTCAAGCTCATGCTCTTCAATAGCAGCGCATCTCACCTCTTCAAGGAGCCCATGGATAGTATGGTCAAGGTAACTCCTCGTCTGGAGATCTGTGCCGACAATCTCCTCCGCCAAATCACGCGTGAACGTCCCCGTCCCAACTCGTCCTGATGCTCTTAATGGCCCTGATAGACGTTTGGACATTTCCCGTACCTTTTTGTTGTACGTCTCGACGACCGATTCATCCAGCTCTTTGATGTCTATCAACGGGTATTTCAGCTCCAGATCAGGCTCTGGTCTTGGATATCTGCCGCATCGCTTCTGCGCCTTTTTATCGGAGGTTGGTTCATCTGTGCTTGTCCTATTCTTGAAGAGGTAATCGCATACGTTGCTGAACTTTGATCTGCCTGTGCTTTCCTCATCTGCTGGTTCTTGCGAAGCGTGTGGTTCGTCGACTTTCACCGGAGATGCTTCCAAACCGCTCTCTCTTAGACCTGTGGTAGACATGGTGATACGATAAGCTTTATTGTGACCTGATCGTGCTCAGCCAGGCGTTCTCCTGGCGCTTTATACGTCGTGGTCCACAATAACTCCATGATAGCGTCCCTTGCGTTGGCTGGACGTTCGCCGAATCTCGTCGCGGGGAGATCGTTCGTCTTAGCGTCAACAACATCGCCCACCAGGAACATGGCCTGCATTAGTGAGGTTCATCGTGAACGGGATGAGGCAAATGTCTGTCAGGGTTCGCGGGGACTTTGCGAGGATGATGGAGTGATGGTGTTTTGCGAGCAAGGAAGATGAGGTGATGAGACTGGTAAGATACGACGCCACAACCACGCACCCACGCACACCTGTGGAAGGACTCAGCAGAATCTGCCCACGTCGACGAACCATTTAGATGTATCTTACGATAAAGCGCCTGGAGAAGTCAACGGAATGGGCGTATGAACGGTTCGATAGCAATAGGGTGACGGTAACATTGGCTTTTCGTCGTATACCAACGCCCGTTGGCCTCTCGGGCTAACTCGGTGCTCCGATTGTGGGCTGATCATCTCCCAGCCTCAGCCTTGTCTCGGACGGCAAACACGCCATGAACAGTACAACCTCAGAGCATCATGTGAAATAAGAGGATCCTTGGTGGGGGGAGCATGTTATAACTACCCTTGAGAGGCACTTGATTACTTCCATCTCAGCATCAAGATACATACATTCAAATCACGATCACATTCACCAACAACTTACCAATAACCACCAAAAAGCTACAGATCATAGGTTGTCTTCAATCAATGCCAACCAACGAATCATACATAACCGCCACCCAAACCCACCCCATCGGAAAAGCCAATCGACCAGTCTTCTGCCACCTCCCCAACATGAGCTCCCAAACCACAACCTCGTTCCCAAAATCCTACGAAGAAGGGATAGACAGATGGGACGACCCGCTCTGGCCTGTACAAAACCACACCGGTCTCGAAAAGGGCGAAACAGAAATTCTACCACACGACTACAAAGTCGTTAATCCGCACGTCAATGAAATCAAAAGCTACGAGCAGGGAATCGATCGGCGGGATGGGCTGCTGTGGCTTAGCCAGGATCGTGCTGGATTGAGGAAGGGAGAAACGGAAGTTTCACCGCATGATTATGTCGTTGCTTCTTCTTCGATCTCGCCCTCGAGCTCATCACAACAGTTCACGCCTTCTTCCCTTGAGGAGGGGATCGATCGGTGGGATGGTCCCCTATGGCCCGGTCAAGATCACGCGGGACTTCGACAAGGCGAGACGGAGGTTTTGCCGAAGAGGTATCGCGTCGTGAATGGTGTAAGACTGGTTCCCTTGAATGAGAAGGAGCGACCAAAGGTTGAGGATGAGATTGTTGGGTATGAAGATGGTGTTGATCGGTGGGATGGGCCTTTGTGGCTTGGACAGGACCATGCTGGATTGCGAGAGGGAGAAACGGAGGTCTTGCCTGAGATCTACCACGTCACGCCGGGTTTGAAGTTATAACTATGATGGTAGTGAGTGTTGCTTTCCTTTTCGGTCTCGGATATGGGGTTTGTGTTGTTCAGGAGAAGGTTTTCATCATCAGGTTTATCTCCAGGTATACACCGAATCTTCAGTCAGTTATCAGAGCTCAGGATAATGGTTTCGTAGCAGACAACTGCATAATATAGAACAGAAGTCCTTTCGTCTCTTCTCCATGTTTATAATCTCCCTCGCTACTGCTCCATCATCTCTCAACCATTATTGGAGATTTGGAGCTGATCATGTCTGGCAAAAGCGCAATAGCAGACGCACCCGCAGATGCTTCAATGCAGCCTCGCCGGCCAGCCGCAAAATAACGCCATGGGCAGAGAGCTCGCAGCCCAATAAAATGCAAAGGAAGACCCCGTGCACCATTTCCATGCGGGGGAATCATATCGTATCACATCCAAGCATCCATTTCATTTCCGATTCTCCAATTCCAGTTCGACAGCGTTGAGATCCTGGCGATCTCGAAGTGGGATACCAACAAAAATTGATCGAGATCTCCCATCCAGCATCACAAGTTTGGGAAAGGCAATGGCCATTGGTCTGTGTTGGCTCCGCCCCGCAGCTGCATACCGACAGCACGCTGCATGAGTGAGCAGTCGTCGCACTTACTGGTCAGCATTGCCTGGAGGGCCTGCATTCGTTGACGAAGTGCAGCATTCTCAAGCTCTAGCTGCCGCTTCTCCTTCGTCTGTGCCTTGATGAAAGCGGTGGCTGAGGCCAGAATCACGGCTTTGGAAGGCCTGGTTGGCACTGGTAAATCCTCGATATCCGCGTCGTCGGCACAAGCTCGTGCCGATTCGCTCAGGCTCGGTACTACTTTTCGTAAGGCCTCCATTTGGTTGTTGATGGAATCGCGATACTTTTGTTCGACTTTGTTATGCGGTTGTCGCGAGGTCTTTTTGGTGCTCTCGATGGATTCCGCGACGTTGGCCTCGGGCGAAGATGACTGCGTGAGGTTGCTATTTGTGGCCTTGGTTAGTTTGCGGCCTTGATCCTCGTGCTTGGTCTCCGTGTCGGAACGCTTCAGCACTCGCCGACCTTTGGGCTTGTTCGATTGCTGCTCTTGCGATTGCGTCTGCTGTTGTTCCTGTAAGCGCGGTCTCGATACCATGGTGAGTTGGTCGACGCCTACAACGGGCAGATCCAGAACGACATCATTGATACCATCTGGCAATGGTTCTTCCCCAAACAGAAATGGAGCACAACCACCTCCACAAGTTGCTGGATTCGGCGGGGTTCCATCATGTGGATCGGTGTGGTTGGGGCATAGTGGAGAAGTCCAGCACGCTGAGATTGTGTCACTTCGTCCTTCTGCACGTGTTCGCTTCGTGGTGGCGTCTGCGAAGTCCTGAACCGGTGTCATGTCTTGATAGAGCTCAGTGTTTGTGTTCCCGTCCTAAGCCATGCTATTTAGTAATTGAAGCCGTGAGCGGCATATCAATGGCCAGGTCAACTAACCCATTTCAGATCCTCTGAGAAGGAATCCAGAGGACTCCGTGTCGACGCCAAGTTCTGAGAATTGACCAGGTCTGAATAGAGAGGAAAGTCTTCACTTGATGTTTGGTAAGAGCCTAGTTCTCCCGGTGTCGTCAATGGTGTCAATGTAAGGAAGCGGTCCAATTGCGAGCCTGGGGTAAATGATGAAGGGTATGACAGAATGCTGTTGATTTGAGCTGAGGACTTCCTTGATGAGCAGTCATGCAGCTTCCTAACAGGCGGTGAAGTGGTGGAGGTTGAAAAGATGGACCAGTTTTCGATGGGCGGTGATTGGTACTGCTGGAGCTGGTTGCTGTATGCGGATGAGATATCGAGTCCGTTCTGTACGTTGTCCGAGTTGCGCTTCAAAGATAGAGGCTTGTGATGTACAAAGTCGTCCAAGAAGTAGTCATCCTCAAGGCCCTTGTACTCACCTTTGCTGTAGAAGTCCGGAGGGGGAGAAGGATCAAATTGAGACTCGAAGGAGAGCTGACTCTGGCCGAGGCTATGATGATCGGGCGGCGTGAGTGGTTCTCCACACGCAGCTGATGTCGTGCCGGTATGTGAAGTGCTCGAAGGAAAGCTGGCGTGCTGGAAGGTCTGTGTGGGCTCGGGCCTAGAGGAGGCCATGAAATCCGTCATGTTGGAGTCGGATCAGGATGGCAGCCGGTCCAAGCTGTTGAAGTCTTGCGAGAGTCGAAAGGTTATGGGGTGACAACGAAGCAGCAAGCAGCGAGCAGGATCCAATTATCTTCAAGACGGGCAGCGGGAGCCGGCTGTCTTTGATACGGGGTGTTTTCTTGTGTATTGCTGGAAATGTCCCGGATGGCAGAAGTTGACGGTCGAGAGGTGGCCGGACTGTGGGCGAAGAGCTGTAGCCTGTGAGCCTGAGGTGTCTCCCTGGGCAAGCGACCCTATGTCTAGCTTCCAGCCTCTGGAGGAAGCTCGGGCGGGATCACTCCACCGAGTCCACCTGCAGGTGGCGTGACTGCGGACCCTTCTGTCTTCTTTGGGCGAAGTCACGGGCTGGACTATCCTTTGATTGGCTGCCACCAGCGGGACTTGCCGTCGCTCCTATCCAGCCTTGGGGCGAGTATAAGGTAGGTACTGAGGTACTGTGTAAGGTATCGAGTGGTGGCGCTTCGAGCTTGAAGCCTCATCAACGATGGGAGTGTCTGTGGCTGAGGCGATATAGACGTGTTGACAGCCTGCCCGTGTTGATGCAACACCATACCCAGCTTTGCGTGTCCGACTTGCAGAATGCCGTCTCAGCCAGCTTGTCCCAATAAAGTGCTCAACCGACGTGTCAACGGTCAACTTCGCGCAAACTCGGACAAAGTCGCACTGCTTCGGCCCATCCGTGCAGCTCCAATCTCCATCGTCATATGTGCCTACGCAGTCGCTTGTAAGCTTGCTGATGTCCGAACTGAGTAGGCATCATCCTTATTTTGACGAGGCGAAAATCCAGTGGTTTATCGGATGCTCACTGCGGCTGTTCTTCGCAGCCTGATATTCTGTCCGTGGGACCTCAAAACTCAATCAGAACTCTGGGCTCCGGATCGAAGATACGGAGATTCTGGAGAGCCCGATGGGAGAGTCTATTAAAGTCTGTGGAGTTGGTTTAGAAATGATCAGTCGTTATCCCACAACCTGGCCTGTGCCAGACCTTGGATGGACCTCCTGCATCGAGCTTACAAGTTACGTGCATTTGTGCTGAAGCTGGCTGCAGGAGTTGATTGATTGATGATCACAGAGAACGGGTGCCAATACTTATGAGAAATTGCACTTACACGTCTCCCACCATCTTCCGTCCTGTCATCTTCCACCAAATCAGCAAGTCCATGTCCTTTTGAACACGCATTACAATTCTCGTGTTGCTTCTTCATCAGATGCAAAGCCCGAACCATCTCCTTGCATCGCCGGGCAAGGGGAACCTCGGGAACGTCTTTTCTGTGTGAGGTGGGGAAAGCAACTCCGCGAAAGTCGTCACTCTCTCCTCAAGCTTTGAAATCATGAAGAACCTCTCCGTGCCATTTCAACATCAAGTAGTCGACATTGGTTGACAGCCAGACACTTCGCTTATCATTCTCTCTACAACCCACACGTCCTCACCCAACATGCCTTCAGCGATAGTCATACGCCAGGTTGAAGGAAAGCCTGGCAACGTCTACTACCCTCTAGAAAGGATAAATGTTCCAGAGCCATCACCGAAGGAGAATGAAGTTGTTGTCAAGATATCTGCTGCTGCGCTCAACCACCGCGATCTGTTCATTCGACAGCATTTGTATCCAGGCACGACCTTTGGTGTCCCTCTCCTCGCTGATGGCTGCGGCACCGTCGTTTCTGCAGGCTCTTCCCCCGGAGCGCAAAAGTGGAAAGGCAAACGCGTGGTCATAAATCCAGGTACGGGATGGAAAGATGACATCGACGGCCCCGAAGACCCAAAGGGATATGCTATCTTGGGTGGAACGAAAGCGAACCCGGCTGGCACGCTGGGAGACTTCATGGTTATTGGGGCGGGCGAGCTTGAAGATGCACCTGAACACCTAAGTGATGCCGAGGCGGCGGCTGTCTGTTTGACCGGCCTCACGGCCTGGCGCGCAGTAATGACAAAGAGTGGGAATGCGAAGCCGGGACGGAATATACTAGTCACTGGAATTGGTGGAGGTGTCGCTATCATGGCATTGCTGTTCGCCTCGGCTGCAGGAGCACGCGTTTACGTGAGCAGTGGTAGTGAGGACAAGTTGGCCAAGGCAAAGCAACTTGGTGCTGCCGGCGGCATCAATTATAAAGAGAAGGATTGGGGCAAGAAGTTGGGCGCACTGCTTCCCAAGGACAGGCCCTTCTTGGACGCCGTCATCGATGGCGCCGGCGGTGATATTGTGAACCAGTCGATGAGATTGCTGAAGGTAAGCTTGTGCTCATCATTTACTTGTTCGTCGCTAATATGGCACATAGGCTGGAGGTATAATTGTGTCATATGGCATGACCCTCGGACCTCAACTGCCCTTTCTCATGGGCGCGGTCCTCAAGAACATCGACATTCGCGGATCGACCATGGGCTCTCGCAAGGAGTTTTCAGACATGATGGATTTCGTCAAGAAAAAGCAGGTCAGGCCAGTCATCTCGAGAACCGTTCAGGGTCTGGATATCGAGGCCATCGATGGACTGTTTGAAGATATCAAGAAGGGCAGCCAATTTGGAAAGCTGGTGATCGAGGTGACGGGATCAAGTAAGTTATAGAATCTAGATTTGGAATAAATTAGAAATCATCGATGACAATGTAAGTGTCACTACTGACCAATTGAAAGGCTCCCAAACCCCTCATCCAGTATGAAATAGTCAATCATGTGTGGATGAATCTGGTAGCCAAATTTGGTCACATAACCAACAGGAATCGCCTAATGTCGATAGCCCAATGGTTTCCCCCTACATGGTCCTGAGCTACACAATTAGATCTTCCCACTCTAAAAAGGCAACCTCTTAGAGTTTCCCCATGCCTCGCTGATCTGGCTCAAGAAATCTAAGGCTACCTGAACAGCGCGCTTTATCCATGAATTTCTAGTTTAGTCAGCTCCAGACTTGTGACGATTTTCTGAAGTCGAGATGCTTCGCGTGAAGAGCTCGTCCGCGTCCGCCAACCTCACTTCTTCCACAACACTGTTCTTCCCGCAACCAGAACCACATGTCTCTAATCTCATTCAACATCACTCCCGATCATCATGGGGAAAAAGTCTGTCCAGCTTCCGACAAATATCATCCATTACAAAGCCGCCATTCCAGAACTATGCGACAGTTTCTGGGCGGTATTGGTGGTCATTCTTCAAGAGTAAGCCTTGACAACGAAATGTTCGGGCACTAACTCAAGACTACGACACTAACTCAAGAGGCATCGCAGATACTTTGAAGACCCCGAGAACTTCAAGCTCGTCATCTTCGGGAACCGCAAAACTCCGAAACTTGTCTATGACCTGCTGCTCACTCTCAACCTTGACATCGGACTCATATGGATCTCACGCGGCGACAATCCTTCTCGCCAAAGTCAGAGAGTCACAACTGTGGCGAATTTCGCAGAGCGAAAAGACGGAATTCTGGTTCTCGAAGGAGGAACGATCGACGACGGTTTCAGTCTGCCATGTACGCAAGCAATCGAGGTAGGCGCAGGCAACAGCGGAGTGATCGGGACCTCAAGGCGCATGCAGATGCTACAGAAGGCATCTGAAGCCGCGGGCAAACGTGGTCACTTCATCACGATATACACCCCACACGAGATAGAAGACAAGGACATGCAGGTTGGGCTACTCAATGTCATCATGGCTGCGGAGCCATACCAGTAAGTGAAATCTTAGACACTTGTAAACGGGACTGACGAGATGAGGTCTAGGATCGACTTGCTCGAGAATGCAAACCTTTTCCGCCGGCGTTTTAACCAGATCATCAGCAACGCCTTCTCCAAGATGGTCATCGACAAACGCGTCTCTTACTACAACGCGGCAATCAAGTTGCGACGGCGCCGCCACGAACTGGTACACATGAGCGATCAAAGCATCGCTTCCCTTCAACAATCACACAGATGTGCTGCTGTAATGGCTCTTCCCTTCACCACGATCCGGGCCATTGACACACAGAGCTTGACGACGTCGCCGGTCAAACTCTCTCCCCAGTGGTTGGCTGCTGAAGGTACCTCTTTCATGTATGAAGATGCGGCCATTGTGGCAATCATGCGGTTCTTACACCTTCCTGTATTGACAGAGCCATCGATATCCTCTATTTCGACGAGATCGATTGGGGCCGCGGACAAAGCGACGGAAAATGGGACGAAGAAGAGTGCTGACGTCAGGCACTTGAGCGTAAATAAGACTGGGACTCTGGGACGGATCACAAAAACAAGAAAAGTGAAGATGGCAACGACTCTGCGACGGACTGCGCCGATACAAGTGAAGACGAATGGGACGGCAGATATGGTGGACTTGACTGGGGACCCCCTGGAAGGTAGAGCGATTGATTTGACAATGGAGGACTGAAATCTGGAACCAGTTGTCATCATTCTCTGGCGAGATCTTGAGTGCTTCGATAAGGCGATTGGGAAAATTGCGAAGAGAGTAGAACATGGCAAACACTTGGCTTGCCATTGTTACAGTGGCAAAAGATGTTAGGACATTCTTCTCGAACGTGTTTGAGACATGCGCAGGCAGCATCTAATTTCCACAACCTTAGGAAAAATGCCACTACAGTGGAAAGAAGTCAGGCCGACTCTCTAGACTATTTCTGATACCGAAACTAGCCCGCCACGACCACCACCAGCCGTGCAATCGAGACCCTGCTTAGTAAGAGAAGCTGACAACACGGACAACAATCTCAACTACTTCGCCACGATAGCGCGGGCGGATTGTACCGCCGTTGTCGTCAGATGCGCATCCAGAGTACAGGAATCGAACCCAGCAACGAATCTCGCCACGGGATACGATCCCGAGGCCATGCAGGCCCGATCCGCTTCTTTCTGCAGGAACACCTCTCAATGCCCCAGGTCCAAGGCTTGCCTCACTCGATCTTGGTAACCCGGGACCTACATGAACATGTGACACGTGGCATAATACGTCGCCTACAGCAAAGCAAAGCAAAAGCGAGGCAAAACATACTCCATCGTCACCACCATCGCTGGTGAATGCATCGCCCTGCCAGCAGTCTGCAAACACTTAAAGGAGGTACGTACACTCTCAAACACCATCGAAAGCATGCCATGTAATCGGTGAGAGGTTCTCGTCTTTCAAAGGTCGATGCGTTGTGCCGCCCACGATGACGCTGAGGACGGAGAATGATGCGTCCATACAGAGAAGACGGAGGATCTGAGTCCACGTTGAGTCTGCCAGGTCAGTCGACCGGATCATTTCTCAAGGGGGAGCACTTGACCTTGGTACAACTACAACGAAGAGGAGCAGTGAGTCGCGGGAGTTGAGGTTGCTAACAGCAATAGATCGGTGGGTTGAGTATAAGTAAGGGAGACGCCATGCATCTTGTGGTGCAGGGTCAGACACAACCTTACGTTACAGCAGAAACGTTTCCAAGGACAGACAAAGATTGATCGCCTGCTTGATCCCAGTGTACACCGGAGCAACCTCCTTCTCTCTTTTTTTGTTCCATTCATCTCATTTGGCTTCAGGGATTGAAGACCTCGTCATTCGTCAACCGCTGTTAGTCCTAGAGATTTCGAGCAGCCATATCTTCGCGCTGCAGACAAGCTTTTGTATTCAGGAAAACGTTTTCGGATTGAAACCAAGCTCTTCATACCCGCCGATCGGGGATATCGTCATCCGTTCAAATTCGACACCCAATCGACACCAAAACCAAAACCAAAACCAAGATACCTCAAATCCAAAAGGGGAATCGTCACCAAATTCATCGTCAATAACAATGCCCTCCCCGGCCCGTCCCCGAAAAGGCGGCTCCACCCGTCACGCCTGGATCTGCTGCGTCTGCCTCTACCACAACAAGACCGGCAAGTTCCGCAACTGCCAGAACCCAAGCAAGGAGGATTGCGAAGGCGTCGAGCGGCAGAGGGAGCTGACGCAGAGCGGGCGGAGTTGGAAGGAGAGGAGCGATGTGGAGGGGAATCATGAGAGGTGCGATGAGTGTTGGCCTTTGGAGGGGGCAGCGTGGGTGGATGGGGAGTTGGGAGGGAGTGGGAGGAGGTGGTAGTTGGGGGCGGTGGTGATTGGTAGGTGGTCATGGGCTGTTGGATCTGACGTCTTTGAGATTGAGTGGCGGATTTCATACTGGTAGAGGTCCGAGACTAGAACTTGGTAGAGACTTAGACATTGCGAGTAAAATCACGAGCAAGCCTTTGTCATATTCAAAGGCCTTGATCCTCGATATCTGCGACTTCCCTTCCGGACCTTGTCCGATTCAACGATCGCGACACCAATGACTTGTCGATACGGCCAAATGACCAAGGAGCCGCGCGCAGTTCTTGATAACAACGATATTACAGAACGATCGGAAGTAAATAGTTGCCATGGTCGGTTGGCCTGTCCTGATATGCGCAAAGGGAGTCGATCCATAAACAGCCGATTTCGAACTTCCTGGTGATTAGAAAGGCATGTGGAAAAGGTCTGTTCTATTCGCTCGATCAAGACGACGGTATCCTGAGTCCCGGTTCATCGTTCGCCAAAGTGTATGTTTTCACAAGTAGGATAATGTAAACTATTCTCACTTGTGTTGATGTTGGGACTGGTTTCTTCGTATAACGAAATGCACTCGACTTAGGTAACTTACGATTAGGATTAAACATAACCTATCCGTGTCTTGCGAGAACGCCTAGTAACCCAAGGTGAAGCAATTACCCCCATCAATAACTAAAAATCATAATCGACGGGTTAAGTAAGAACGGCACAAGAGCATGACTGGCCACCATATAGGCTAACGGGAAAACCGCCGTCAGCTCCTTGATCTCCCATCCCCTCGGCGCAAAAACCCCTAGGTAAATCATTCCCCCTACAATCACGACAATGAACCCATACATGACCATGAACCTCTTGAAAATCTTCGGAATCTCCTTGAAGAAATTGGAATTCTCTTTTTCTTTGGCCGTGGCGCCCCATTGGCGGTCGATGGAAAAGAGGTAGGAAAGAATGGCGCAATTGAGGTGGAAGGCGAGGCCTGAGAAGAAGATCATAAAGAGGGGCACCCATTTGAAGTTTTCGACGAGGGAGGAAAGGAGTGATTTTTCGCCGAGACGGTAGCGGAGGATGGCGAGGCAGATGGGGCCTACGAGGTTGAAGATGACTATGACGGAGATGAGGACTATTGAGCCGGGTTAGTGGAAGATTCTGAACGAGGCATGGATGAGATGAAAACGCACTGTTCCAGGATTGCATGTAGAATTTGTCGATCTCGCCATTGAACCAGCCGATTAGGAAGTAGTTGGCGAGGGTGAGAGTGCCGCCTGATGCCAGAGCAAAATCTAGATTCGTCGTCAGCTGTGATCTTTTGCGTATCGCGGGGAGGAAGTTGCTGACAGGACATCATATAGCCCAAGATGGTGATTTTCGAGGAGACAATCATATCCGAGAACAAGAATCGCCTGAACAATGGTGTGAAAGGACCCTTTAAGATCCACCTCTTCATGGGATGGAACACGATCTCGGCACAACCGTACGAGTATTTCTCCCACCGCGAGATCTCATCGTAGATTGTCAACGACACTCCCTCGAGAAATTCGTTGTTGTGATAATTCGCGGTGCGGCAGATCATACCAGCGACCTGGAGCCGAAGGGCTATATCGAAGTCCTCCGAGACGTGACTCTCGGACCAGTAGGCGACGTAGCCGTCAGGATCGTCTATTCCTACAGATTGAATGGCTTGCCAGCGTAAAAAGGCGTTGTGCCCGACGAAAGGCGGGACTTCTCCATTCCCAACGTTGAAGTTGATGGCTGTATACTGCCAAAACTGTCAGCGATTGTGCGGCACACATGTTTGTAGCGCAGGACACTTGCCACTAGATCCTGAAAATATTTCATTCCATTTTCGAAGTAGTCGCCTACAACTTGCATGATGCCAATCGATTGCTGTATAATGGCCACTTCTGGAGATAGGAACATCTCTGCCGCGCCATACAGGAGGCAGTCGGGCGGGACTCGAGTGTCGGAGTCGACAATCAAGATAATCTCGCCCATACGGATGTTTCCAGCGGCGGTGACTCTAGGGTCTTCTTCCAACACTCGGTCCAAAGCAGCCCTATACATGTCGTCCAGTTCTTGGTCGTCTACAAAGTCGTGGCCATTGGCAGCGGCCTTTTCATCGGTCATAGCTTGGAGGTAGCTGCGGAAGTGCTGTTAGCCCAGGGCTCGCTCCAGGATTGCCGAGAAGAACTCACTCTTCAACTTTGTTGGCAACGTTGAGCGCGAAGTTCATGTTCGAGGCCTTTTTGAATTTTCCTTTGCGGACGAAACCATCCTTATTATGTTCTGGACGCCCGACCCAGCCGATGTTGTTGTCATAATAGTACTCAACGCGAGCTCTTGCTTCTTCTTCTGAGATCAAGCTCATTCCGTCATCATTGATAAAGATGGATGCTGTCCCTGTCCACGGATCAGTAATGGTACAATGTCTAATTCGCATCGATCGTCAACGTACCTCCGTGGGACTCGTAGTGTGAGATGGCCATCTTCAAAGATTTCACCGTGGGCATAATCACACTTTCTAGACCCTCCTTGTATACGGGCATCTGAATGGTGATGTGTGGTGGCTCGAAGCCTCCTGCGTATGCACGGCGTAGATTGGGCTTCTTTCCAGAGTAGTAGCGTGAATTACTTTGAATGCCACCGATCGGTCCAAATATGGAGAACAGATTAGTGAAAATTGTCAGGACGAAGAAAAGGCCAACCAAGATCAAAAATGGCAACGCTCCGGCAAGCGCAAAGCGTATCATCAAGCCATCTGTAAGGGTTTCAACAAGTAGTTTCGAAGTCATCAGGCCAAAGGTCAGGACGATGAGCAAACACATAGCCAAACCTGAAAACACAGCACTGGTGGCGTAAACAGGGCGTTCGAGGGATTCTGGCGCTGGTGCTCCTTTCTCTTCATCCTCGTCGAAGACCTCATCTGTCGCCACCACGGGCAATTTATCGTTGGATGCAGCAAATGTGGAGCCGGCCAAGATCGAAGGAGGCCTAGAGAATGAGCGAGCGGTGACTGGGGTCGGGAGGGCGCTTAAAGGTATAGCGAATGGCGATGCGTTGGAACCCCAAATCTATACATATATGGATTAGTTGATAATCGAACGCAGTGGATGGGAAAGCTGACCAGTGACAGAAGTTTCTCTTCGATCTGAAGTGCATGGGGAATCACTTCCTGAAGTTCATCGTGCCTGTGGACAGTCAGCCTTGGAAACTCGTGGATCGACAGAGTTTGGGCAGTCAGTTGAGCCAGGAAAGGTTAGACTGACCATATAAGTACCATTCTCTCTTCACGTAGTAAACAGCAATACTGGAAGCGTTTGACGTTGGTAGTCGAGATGTCAGACAGTCCATTCAGAACTTGCAGCTGAGATCCGTCTGTCATCAACAAATCGGTCTGAAATAGCTCCAAGGTCGACAAAATGACGTCTATAGATTCTGTCCTCATAGTGAAGGCCACTTGGGCGTTTAATTTTTGGACCGCGGTCATCAAGTTGGGATGTACCGGTGAAGGATCCGAGCAGTATACTCCACGCGATTTTCGGAGAAGGACGCCGGAACATTCTTGGAATTCCCCACCGATCGTTCGAGGAGTGATCCAGTGACTGTTGACGACGCGGTTGTACAGATATTTGACCATCTATTACACGTCAACATGCGTTGTGTCATAGAGTGACAGAACAGTCTTACAGCATTGTAACGCATGTCATCATCGAAGTTGGTGTAAGTAAGCTTGGTGGACTTCCTCACAGAAGCCCTCGCCGTTTTGGTTTCGTCCACATCTGGAGATGGGAGTGCAGAATCAGCGTCCGAAACTTCAGTCACCGAAACCGGTGGAGGAACTTTTTTCTTGCGAATTGCTAGTAGTGGCATTATTATTGTAAAGAAACTACTAAAAGATTGCAGTATGGTTGAAGTAAAATTGTAATGAGAGACTGAGAGAGAGTGTTGGTAGAGCTGAAGGAGGGACGTCGAGCCTTGTTCCAGCCGACGAGCATGAGAGGGAATAGACTACATGAGGGATCTGTGGACTACCACAACAAGATACAGCCTTCGCTAGCCAAGGCTGTAGCTAAAAGCCAAGATGGATGGGTTACTTCTATGGTCTGGAGGCTATTCGTCGGTACCTGCATCTGGCTGATGTACCTGCATAGACTTGGTCGCTTCCTGTCATGTTGGGCTCAGGCCGGTTGAAGTTAGCCCGTGTCGCCAACAGCAAAAAATAGAACAGGTGACAAGGAGTCGCCGAAGCGAAGACGTGATTCTAGGAATTGCATGATACGGTCCAACGGTCAGTCCAGCTGGTCAAGCGATAGGGCCCTAGACACTGGGCTTCGCAATATTGCAGCATTAGGGCTGTAAGCCACATTCCCCTCCATCAGCCTTATCGTCGAGCCACCACCTGGCTCTACAGTATGTCATAGAGAAGGTCGGCATGATGCAGATCTGGGAAGAGAGAAGAAAATACAAACGCGGGCAGGCAGATGCAGTCGACTCGTTCCTGATACTGACAGGACTGGCAGTGGGACAGTCAGCAATGAAGACGCGCAATCTTGCATAGTCTGGTAGAGGACGAGAGCTAGGACTAGGGAGTGTCGAAGAAATTGTCGCCGTTGTTGTTGTTGTTGCTGTTCAGGGGGACGTGAAGAAACTATCGAAAGGGTTAGACCCGCATATTCACGTGTCTTGGCGAGCTCGCCGAGGCCAACCGGGCCGAAAGGGAGCAGACCATCCCGCACTATCCTTTCACCACCACCAATCACATATCAATGTCATGCCATGAAACATCAGGAAAAGCATCATTCAACCCCCTCGATGCCCCTTCGTCCATGGATTCTAGATCCTCAAGACGGCTTTCAATGGCGCTTGTCTCTTATCTTAGTCTCCAAAGAGATACGCTCAGCCACCGTTAGGAGCAGCTTCATCTCCTTGACGGCGGCCTGCATCCAAGCGATGATGGTGAAGGCGTTGGAGAAAAGTCGTATTGATGCAGCGACTCAAAGGGGTGATTGTTGATATCACGGAGCTGTTCATTCGAATCTTCGAGTTCCAAAAGCTCTACGCGCTCATTTCGCTCTTTCTGGCCACCCCCGATTCTCATCTTTGCACGCTCATTTGCAGATATCTTGCTTCTCGAAATCTATACTTGGTATTGTCTTCCGTTCATCGACTCCAACCAAGTGCTACTACGTCCTGCTTTGGACAATTTTAAACTCCTGATCAATTTGAGCCTAGATACTTTTTGGATCTCTCATCGAATGGCTACACATCAGTTCAACTCCCATGATGAAATACAAGAGCAAGGTTCAAGAAGTATACGTCCCGTACCGGGCTCGATCCACAGTCCATTTGCGGATACCACAAGCCGAAGATCATCTGCATCTTACAATCTAACAACCAAAGGCTGGGACTCGACCCAAAAGACAGAGTCTGTGACTGAAAAGCCAGAACATGCCGGCAAACATCGCTTTAAAAGTTACAGACTAAGAGGAGCATATGAGAAACCATGGCAAGATGATCCCTGCACGAAAAAGGCCAGTGTTGGGAATTGGATCGTTCGAGTTTTTGTATTCCTAGGCTTCGCTCTCTGCGTGTACATCAATTACGCGTCGTACGCGGGAGTTGCTAAGCATGATGTAAGATGTTGCTGACAGAGGAGAGTAATCCCATGACTAATAGATATAGTACTGCCTCATATGGGAGGATAAATTCGAAAAGCTAGACACCGAAGTGTGGTCGCACCAGATACAGCTTGACGGTTTCGGTACCGGCAGGTGAGAGGCTTCCAGATGGGAGCATTCCTTTCGACGAGCTGATGACAAGGCAGCTTCGACTGGACTACCACAGACCCAAAAAATGCCTATGTGGATGCCACCGGACTCCATATTGTCCCGACATTGACCAATATGACAACCGACATGACCAACGAGCAGTTGTTCAATGGCCATAACCTCAATCTAACCAGAGATGGAGGAGATGGGAGTTGCACTTCGACAGCGACGGTCTCATGCGCGATCCGGTCGAACAGCACTCTCGGTACCATGATACCTCCTGTTCGATCGGCCAGGTTGGTCACGAAGGGTAAGAAGTTCATCAAGTACGGTCGCATCGAGGTCACGGCCAAAATGCCCCAAGGAGATTGGTGAGCTCAGTCCATTGTAGCACCCAGGCTCGACGCTGACTGCCGCTAGGTTATGGCCAGCCATCTGGATGATGTAAGGAAATGGTGCCGTTGAAGAAGTGCTTGAAGCTAACCCGGCGCAAGGCCAGAGAAATCGGTCTACGGCGAATGGCCACGATCAGGAGAAATCGACATTGCAGAGTCTCGAGGTAACGGGTACACCTATCCTGAAGGTGGCAAAGACTGGTACACTTCCACCTTACATTGGGGTCCGTCGTACGACAAAGACGCGTACTGGAGAACGACGGCCGGTAGGAACCTCCGACGTACGGACTTCACCCAGGAGTTCAACACGTTCGGTGTGGAGTGGACAGAGGATTACATCTTCACCTACTTGAACTCCAGGCTGGTGCAAACCCTCTTCACGGGCTTCAAGAAGGACTCGACCCTGTGGCAGCTCGGCAAATTCCAGTCGGTGGTATGTGTAACGTCTTGCTTCGTCCCCATCTCCAGGCTGATGTCTCTGTAGTCGGAGAACAAAACGTTGCTACCGAATCCATGGCAGAATGCAAAGACGCCCAACGCCCCTTTTGACCAGGAATTCTACCTGATTCTCAACGTGGCCGTCGGTGCAAAAAACGGTTGGTTTCTGTAAGTCATTCCATCACGCCTGCCTCCAGGCCTTGCCCTATCCTAACGTCCCCCATCAGCGACAAGGAAGGCAATAAGACGTGGCTCGACGCCGGGGCCAGCGCGCAGTGGGACTTTTACCGGGAAGCGGACAGCTGGTATCCCACCTGGGGCAAGGGGGACCAGCGCGGCATGACCGTGAAGAATGTCAAGATGTGGCAGCAGGGTAAGTGTAGGTGAGTGTCACACGGCGAACATTGGGTATGATAGTGAGTCGAAGGAGATGGAAGATCATCGCTTGTTGATATATATGCACAAATATGTTATTCTGTCTCCACGCAGATTCTCTTCTTCTTTTTCTTCTTCTTCTTCTTCTTCTTCTTCTCCTTCCTCTCCTCCCCTGTTTTCTTCCCCCTCTCTGCTTTCCCTCTGCTATCACGTCCGCCTGCGACGGACGGACAAGACTTGGTACTGTTGGCTAGCTCAGGTCTCTAGATGGAAATGAGCCGAGAGCTGAGGACGCGGCGGAGATACTCGACGCCAGACGGTCTCAGTCTCTCCAAAGAGATGGAGTTGAAGGCGCAGTGGTCGGGACGTGTTGAGTCTGAGACCAAGGTCCTGCGCTCTGCCCGACTCGGTCTTGAGGTGGATGCTCAAAGAACAAACGGGCTGATCGTCGCTCTGCAGCGGATCAAGCCAATTCAATGGCGTCGTGATACCTTGTAGGCATATCCTGATGGGTGAGAAGTGGTGATGATGAAGGTCCAACCTCAATCCTTCTCGCTCCCAATCTCTTCGACACTCGAATCGGAGAAGTAGGGCTCGTCCTCCTCATCGGCCCAAGAACTGCCATCGCTGTCCTCGTCGCTCGCGCTACTCTCGCTCTCCTCGTCGACCTCGGCCACCAGCACATGGACGAGTTTCCCCACGTCGACGACCCTGCCTTCCATCGACGACGTGCCCGGAACAGGGGCGTCGTCGTCCCCGAAATCGCCGAACCACTCCAGGACCTCCCCCTCGGCGTAGTCGGCCTGGAGTTCCAGCTCGTCGTCGGATTCATCGTCGTCGTCGACGGTCAGATGGTGGCGGCCGGGGATGTGGCGGACCGAGTGCATCTCCTCGAGCTGGGAGGTGTAGCAGTCGAGGGTGTTGCACAGGCCGACCAGTCTCCTCAGGTTCGGTTCCCTACCCCGGGTTTCGCGGGACATTTTTTGACGCGTGAGATTGGCGAGTTGCCACTGTTGCGAGGCGGTGATGTGGGTGTTGTTTGTTGATGGCATGTTGGATGGGATGCGGATGGGGGCCGAGGACATGATGGTTGCTGTTGATGGTCCAACGGCAATCGTGTACGTGTTTTACTTGTGTGAGCGGATGTAGGTATCAATTGTTCGTCAAGGTGAGTGAGAGTGAGGCTGTGGGCCATTGTTTATATCCTGGCTGGGCTAGGAATGATTCCTCATACTAGAGTGCTCATGACCGGTTGAAGAAAAAAAATCAGCACGCATGGTGCCAGCCAACCTTGGATAGCGTCAGGCCAGGCGTACGATGTGTCATGCTCAGCTTGTGTGGAGACGGGTGAGTCAACCTAGTCAGGGCCAATTGGAACCTTAGGCCACCCCTGCGGCCGCAAGAAAATGTCGGGCGGCGGCATCGCACAGAGGGAGTCGGCGTTCGGTGTTCGCAGACGGACCTATCACAGACGCCGCCGATACTTCGCGGATGCTCGGAGGCCCCATTTCGAGTCTCTCTCGCTCTCTCTCTCTCTCTCTCTCTCTGCATGGCCATCTACGTCTTGATGATGGAACGCTCTCGTAAGGCTGATCTCACCCACCATCTCAGCGAATTATCGAAAATATCGAATCATGGGTCGAGCGACCAGGAGTAGTACCACAGTAATCACCATGGCGAAATTGGAACTTGGAAGGCCTGTGCCAGCATCTCACGTGCTGCCTCCCCGTCGGACAGAGTTGCTCCTTCCGCTGCTGAGACAGAATCCCTCCCATTATTCTGGAAGGAACAAGCCTTGTTCCATTCTTCGATCCGGGGAAGTCGCCGCAAGGCCTGAGCTCGACTTTCTTCCAGAACTAGTCTAGCCCCTGCTGCTTCCGAGTAACAAGCGCCCCGGCTGCCGAGTAACAAGCCCCTCGGCTTCCGAGTAACAGGCGCATCCTCTGATTCACGCGAGCAGCAGGAGTCATGTGCATTCCATCGTGGCTTTCCGCTTTCCAATTTCAAAGCCTGAGCATCCAGATCTGAGCGTGGAGTTTGCTTATGATACTCTGCCCATCCAGCCTCGACAGGTCTGACAGGTCTGACAGCGAGCACGAGCACGAGCACGAGCACGAGCACGAGTGCGACATTAGGATAGAAACAGTAGATAGATCCATCAAGGTATACTTATTGTACCATGAATTACTCGATCGCATCTCCTCTTCGGCCCGATCATTCGCCTCTCCCCCCGTAGCGTCCACTCCCATCCAGAGAGCGAAGAACGAAAATCCTTTCAGGAAACCAGTACCGGTGGACTTGGACCGCCAGCCCGTGCGCCTTGCCCATGATTGCGGTGAAGATTGGGATCATGTCCAGCCGGGAAAATCTTCTCTCCCATCCACAATATAAATCCTGCCTTGCTGGGAACCATGATCGTGGACATCGGATGCAGGCACCGTGCTCCCCGTCATCGCTGGGCTGGGTCGGGTAGATGATCCTGCCATCCACCGATCCCCCTCTCATGTCCTTGCAAGTGGAATCTTTCAGCACCGTGCTTCTCTGACTCCATTTTCTTCCACGCCTTCCAGCTTGCACCGTTGCCCCCCCTTCAGACTTCTTGTTTTGCCATCCCCACTTCTCACTCACGACGCACAGGCTTTGCATTGTACTGTGGTAGCCAGGTGGATCCTCTCTTCTCCTTCTTCCCTCCATCTTGGAACGCACTATCCTCCGAGAGTGGGAGAAGTGTGACGTGAAGATTGCGTTTGCGTCGAAATCGGAGGGGCTATGGAGTCTTTGGTGGGCAACGTGCATTTTTGACAAAGGGTCCTGTGCTCTTCTGATCTGCAGATGCGATCTACGTATTTTGCCAGGCACCTTATATAGCATACCAGAGCATCAGAGACCGATCGCCTTGTACATATTCTCATGACTGAATGGGAAAGGCTTATTGATCGAATCGATGGCGCTTGGTTGCCCATCAGATTGCGCCCTGCTGTGCTTGCTGCCATCCGTCCTTCGCTAAACTGACACTACGAGGCTTCCATAGGGGAAAGCTTTTGCTGCTTCTCGTCCATTCACAACATCTTCATCGCCGCAATTCTCAACGCTCAACATCGGTAGACAAGCTCGACGCCATCACTCCAGCTCAGATCCCTCCCAATCCGTCCTGCTTCTCCCCTCCCCAAAGGATACTGTCCATGATCGAATAGGGCGAGTGCTCATCACTGTTGCTAACGTACGGACTCCCACTCGCCGCAAACGTGGACGGCGTGCTGGATTCCTCCATCACACTACTCCCCGCAGTCCCGACACCCGAAAAGCCAGGCGTCCCCACTTGCACCGGCAGAAACCTCTTCAACGCCTCAATCGACCTCGTGATCGGCCCCGACGACTCCAACGGCTCCGTACCCGCGTTGATATCCGACAGGACCGAGACAAGTTTCGTAAGTAAACCGTGGACGCGCTCATTTCGACCCGGTTCGCGTAGGATACCTAGCAGGAGTGCCGAGCTGAGCGACCTATGGACCGCGGCCCACGATTGCGTTGCGAAGTGCGTGATGTTTTGGAGCCCGATGAACGCTTCCACCGTGTTGGCGAGAGACTCGATACACGTCTTACGGAGAGTCGAAGAGATATCTGTGCCATGCGTGTCCGAGTTGCGCCGCTTGCGGAGGATCGGACGGCACAGCTCTGACGTCATGTATGATCTGTGAAGGTAAAGATTCCAATGTTCGAGTTGCTGCTTGATCGATCTACAGAATTGCTTATCACGAAGGTGGTCCGCCGCCTCAGTGAGCAACGTGGTCAGTTTCTTGCCTGTCTCGACGACATGTGCCACTTCGCTCTTTGAATCCCGATGTGTATTTCGCTCATGAATGATTTCTAGGCCCGTCTTGCATAATGTGCGCATGCACTCCATGTAGCTCATCTTTTGACCTGCTTGCACCGGAGGTAACTGTGATTCTAACTTCGCCGTCGAAGAGGCGCGATCATACGTGATCGATAGGAGACTGTCTTGCCATATGATCTGCCACCATACATGGCTTCTCTGCTGCCTCACCTCGGCAGGCATCGATGGAGGACCTTCGCGGTGAAGTCCTTGACTTTGAGCGAGCCGGCTCGTCAGGCCTAGGGAATTGTCAGCAATGGGATACATCATCCATGAGCCACATTTCCAAGCAACTCCATGTCAAAAAAAGAGGCACTATCAGAACGATCATCAGGTCTCGTTGCACATGTCTTCGCTCTCGTTCTAGTCGTTTGGTATCCTCCAAAGCGCTCTTCTTCAGGTCGGAACCACATACCAAGTAGTGACCACGCAACCCCCGCATTCATATTATTCGACATTACATTCCCAAGCACAAGCAGATTCTGGACATCCGACAAGTTCGAATGCGAGAGGTAGTTGATGATTCGTAGACACTCATAGGCACAGCATACAAAGACTTGAGACATCAATTGCCTCTCTTTTCTCCGTCGTCCTGAGCATTGACAGCCTGAAGCCAGTGCGGCAAACAAAAGGCCAATCCAATGCAGGTCTTTGCCGTAAGCCTTCTGAGCATCAATGGCACTCCCATCGCTGGTCCGTCTGTTTGCGAGGAAGTTGATGAGTTCGTATTCCATCCCTGGTATGTCGGCTATTCCTGGATAAAGGACGTGGGCCGTCTCCCTGTAATGCGTGAAATACTGAAGGCATTCAGAGTCGGCCGGTATGAGACTGCAAAGCTGTTGAATGCGCACAATGGAGCCGTGGGGCAAACCCCAGAGGTCAACGAAAGGGTAGGTCGCAGAATCGTTATCAAGACCGAACACAGGCAGAACACTTTTACCGATCAGCTCTTGAACACCATCGTCACCTTTCCCCATGGCGATGACCATGGCGGGTACAGAGTTGCCTCCCAGATATGTATCTTGCTGAAATCCGAGAAGATCATGGTTGGCGATGATGGATGGGATGCTATCGCTGCTCTCCGGGTCTGGTGCCCCTGATTTGAACGAGGAAAACCGGCTTTCCTCGTCTTCAGAAGTGCTTCCACGACCAACACGTCTTCTTTTCAAGGGACGGGACACCTGTTGTATGTTGTCCCTCAACGTCACCATGACCTCCATGATTGTATCCACCTTCGCGCGCATGTCCTCCCACTCCTCCCGTGATACTCGGAATCCATCCTGGACGCCAGCTGTGGGAAGAGACACTTCAGCTGCCTGAGATTGCGATCCGTGTCCAGATGAATGCAGAGGCAAGGCAGGTGGTGGGTTGTACGTGCATAGTTCTGGATGCTCTCTTTCAACGCAGGTCTTGCACTAGTTCGTATCAGTCACCTCTCGACCCTACACGCCTGGCGATCATGTCCGAGGACCGATAGGGCAGAGCCTACGAACCGGGACATCGTGGGAGCATTTTACTTTGCGCTGACGACATGGGTAGCAGGACTTCTGACCGCTGCGAGCCTTTCTCTTGCGGTGCAGTATCTCTTTGACGTCTGTTTCAGGCAATGAGCCCAAAGAAGGAACTTGTGAGTCCATGGATGGGTCGTGAGTGGGCTGATGGTGAGGTGAGGCGAGGCGAGGCGAGGCGCACTAACTCGGAGAGTCGCGTGTGAAGCCCGTGACTTGAAGTTCAGCCACGCGAGCCACGGAATAGAGGCGCAGGGACTAGGTTCTCTCCATATCCAATCAGGGCCGAGCTGGATGTCACAGTGTTTTGATGGAGAATCCATCTGGCCTCTTGGAAACATCCAATCTTCGCCCACATTATTTTCTTTCGTGAGCTCCGCGTACGCACACCATCTCTGTCAGCGTTGTCCGAATTGTAGCTCTAGTCACGCGTTAGTCCTGCGCCTGCTCAGCTTCAATACAGGTACTTTGGACCTTGACATATGACACAGCTACATGATGTTATGCTAACATTGCATTTCCCAGGCTCGGAGAAAACACCACTAATTGTTGAGGACTGCCTACTCCATGACTGGAAGGCAGACTTGATGCATCCTCTCTGCACTTCTCAAATCGAGTCATCCCCCTCAATCCGCTTTCATTATGAACATACCCATCAGCTTATTTCAACAAAGGTCGACTTGACCCGCGAATCCACAAAGAGTCGTCCACCCATTCCAAATTCCGCATACTCTCTCGTAAGTTTTCAGCCCCTTCAGCCGCTTCCTCTGCCTGCTACAAGTCTTCCCTCTCACTAGCCCTTTTTTCCGCATTTTCCCATCGCTCCAACTCCCTCCGCATGAGCTTCACAGATTCCTTTCTACTTTCAACCCCAGCTTTTTCCCACTTCGAGACTTTCTTCTCCAGAACTTGCTTCTCTAGAACTTTCCCCTCCAAAACTTCCCTTTTCAAAAATTCCCTTTCCAAATTGCCTCCAAAGCTTCCGCATTATCCCGCTCCGAACAACCTTGTTCCCTCTCGTCCGTTGCCGCTATCGACCTTTCCCTCTTGCGGATGTCGTCCACGGCCTGTTTCGCAAATACTTCCCGCCTCCTTGGGCTCTCCCGTCGTTCTTGCTCCAGCAGCTCCAGCAACTCCGATAATCGCCGGCTCGCTTCATTTTCCTCCCTGGCCATGGTCATAAGGTAGAGGTGTTCTAGCCTTAACTGCTGGTCGTACTCTTGCATTGCTATCTGGCGTCGGAGAATCTGTGCCGGGGAGAAGTGGTTCAATAGGAGTGCGCTTAGGAATAGTACTAGGAAGGCGAAGTAGACTAGGACCATGACTCCTGCTAGGTCGGTGTGGTAGAGGCTTGAGTCTTCGGAGTTCAGTGGGGTCATGATTGGTGGTGAGACTGTTGGGTTAAAGATTGGCTGGGTTATCTTCGTGTTGTTGTGTGTTTTATAGATGAAGCGGCGGGTTGATTGTTGATGTTAGGCGGATTTGGGAAGAGCAAAAGGATCCATATAGGGAGAGGACGAACCGTCATCATCGTACTGCTTGTTCATGATCACGGCGGAAGACTGGGGAACAGTAAATCATGCTAGAACTGCCAGCAGCAATGTGTAAGTCACCCTCCTAAAATCCCTCCGCCCTATCAATCGCTTGGACATATTTAAATAGTGATGACGATGTCACAGGACGATCTCAATATCACTTCGCCTTGTTCTTTCTACGTCGATATCGAATATGCTCTGGTATCTAAGTAACATGGGATTTGTTAACGAGAAGAAGGCTAAACCTGTCCATAGACTCCTGCATCATACACATCTGCAAAATCGCCCATTATGCAAAATCCCTTTTCTCAATTTCCGAACCAATATCTGTTTCCACTTTCCTCCCCATTTCCTTGTCCTCAAGATTCATTGCCAAAGCCTCCTTGAGCGTGACGGATCTTCCATAAGGATTATAAAGATCTTTGGAGCCCTTGTTTCGCGGAGCTGGCTCTCTAGCCTCGATCTTCAACCGCCTTCTCTGTCTCTTCAACTCCGAATCTCTTCTTCTATGTTGAATGCTTCCCACTCCCTTTCTTTCGGCATCCTGTCCTATTCTTGACGATTTCAGCGCCTCACCTGCTCCTCTGACGGAAAGTCCTGGACCACTGTATAATCTTGCGCTTCTGGGAAGCTCAATTTCTTCTGGGCTGTTCGCGATCGCAGGTGTTCCCATATTCTTTCCTTTCACAACCTTTGCCATTCTTCCAGTGGTTGTTTTGATAGTATTCAGCGTCTTTGATATCGTGGGTGGCGAATATTCACTTTCCAGATCTGCAGCCTCGACGTTGTGGCCACCGAATATCTGGCTTGGACATTGGATACCGCGTCTGATGAGCATACTGCACACCAATGCCCCAATCGAGAAGACAAGGAGGAAGGCGAGGAGCACGTAGAAAGCAATTGTTCGGCCACGGTAGGCAGGATTCGAATAGCTGTTTGGGGAGGGCAATTCGTCATTAGGGTCCATTGAAAGTGATTTTTCGGTCGATCTCTGAACTCTGTCTTTCATTCTTCTTACCCTTACTTGGGGCAGCAGTGCTGAAGTTTAGGGGAACAAATCCGCGGGAAAACAACAAGGTTATATGAATACCGCTCTTGCAATTCATTGGAGAAGGCTAGGAATTCATTCACAGACCTCGTCTTATGGCCACATGATGCCACAGCCATGGTGCCCGATTACCGACGGACCATAAGCATCTAAAGACTTCTGCCACTTCATCTCCACGTACGTATCTCCCTCTGTATCTCAAAGGTTGTTGCTGCTCTCGGCAGCCTCGCCAACCCGAAGTTGCTGAATAGGCTGTCCTTCTGAATTGATGCCCTTCACTTCATGGATATCATCAAATGGACTCTCGTCCACCATCTTGGCCACTTCCATCTCCAGTCCTTCCTTTCCTTTGATCTCCTTCTGAGACACCTTGCTCATCTTGACTCGTCTCTCACGCTCCGCCTCATTCTTTCTGCTCTTTATGATTCCTTTTGCTTTACCTTTGCAGGCCACGACCTCAAGATCCTTCAATTGTTTCTTTCCCAAAAAGGTCTTCAAATTTTCTTTCTCCAGCTCGAACAATCTTGAAAATTCGGCGTCTTCCACAGTTTTGGCGGTCTCTAGTGGTGATTTTGACGTTCCATTGATTCTTGATTTTGTACTGAGCGCGGTATCTGGCTCTGGCCCTGTTCTCAGATAGGCTTCGAGATCATCTCGGGGCCGATCAGTGATGGCATTCATTGGTATGAAGGTTTGTTGATCATTTGACCGAGCTCGGCGAAAGTAGCTGTGGAAGAAAAGCCACAAAAGAAGTGCTACACCACAGATAGTGAAGATAGATGATATCGCGAAGAATAAGATGCCCTCTCGGCCTTGTTTCGTATATTCCCTGGGCAAATGCATGGTGTCCGCTGTGGGAACGTTCGTGGGCATTGATGCCTTTGTGATTGAATTGTATTGACTCTGTTTACCGGGAGCTGAGATTATAGATGAAGCTTGAGAGGCGCGGAGCTCACAAGGAAAGAGGCAGAGGTCATAGTTGTAGTGAGTAGATGTGCCATGGATACCCGAAGCTCTTACTAACACTGACTAATAGTCCTTAACATCTGTAAGACACACACCGCTGAATAGTTGTATCACACGCACTTCGCTACTGACAGAACAGAAATACACCCGAAAGGGCTTCTCTACCACATCTTCATAAGCCCTTAGTCCTGAAGCTGATGCTCATCACCAAAAGGATTTTTTCCTTCCCGGCCAGCCGCAAATTCATTCTCAAACTGCAACGGATGTTCCTCAACCTCATGCCCATTATGCAAATCGAAAGACTCATCTACAGACCTCCTCACAACGCCACATTGTTGCTGATTTCCAAAACCCCCCACAGGCTCTCGATCACGCATCGGTTCTTCGCCAGTACTTTGTGAAATGTCCTTATCCCCGTCACAACCTCTCCTTCTCCCTCCCTCTTGATGACTTCTGCCAATATCTTCCACAGCTCTCTGATGGGCAACAGCTTCGTCATCAACACACCCCTTTTTGCGAGATCTCCTCTTCATGAAATACATCACGACGTATAGTACGGCGACGAGGCTGCATACGAACGTGATGATGAGGAGAAAAGCGAATAAAGCCTTTATGTTGACTTGAATGGTATTGGATGATGCAGGCTGGATCTTTTCCGTCTCTTTTGTGTTGCTCATATCTTTGGTGTTCTATCAAAGCATGAGTGGGAGCTGATATTTATCTGTCTGTCGTTGGTGATGTGATGAGGGTGAGTTGAAGGAAGATTGGAACTATGGAGGGAGTGTGGATATACTTTTATAAAGAGATTTGTATATCACTCAAAATCTTGAGAACTGGCATGATGGTGAAGAATCTACGGTCATTTTGGTGTGCGTGTGATTTTCCTGCGAGGGAAAGTCTATCACTGGTTATTGGTGATCTGGGACATGTCAACATAGTGGGCCAGCAGTTTGTTACCGCTTAGCGATTAGCAATGAGGTCTGCGGCTGACTCTCAAATGAACCATGGACAGTGAAGAGCCTTAGACTCAGCGAATTCCGGACTCGAAATACCAGAATCTCATCAATCCATCCACATGGGACCTCAAAACCACCCATACAACGAGCCGCAGATATCAGAAGAAACTAGCATAACCCCTCACCTAAAAAAGACGCCAGTCCCATCTCCACCTATCAAATCTAGCCTACTCACGACCAGTTCCAAATCCCTTGCTACCTCCTATGCCTCCTCTCTCCCCTTAACCTCTTCCTCTCCTCCTCCATCATCCTCACCACCTCCGTCTTCGCCTCCTCCCGTATGCTCAACCGCCCAAGCCTTCCCTCCTCCGCCCAGACACTCTGCTCAATACAACTCACCGCCCTCCCAACCGCCTCTTCGCGAGACTTTTTCTCAACTTGTTCTCGGAGGTATTTTCTCCTCCATAGTGTGAACAGACATCCACCGATCAGGAACCCGAGGATGAAGGTAAAGAGGAGAAAGTTGAGCCATCGGTCGAAGAGGTTGTGAGCGGGGGCGCGAAGTTTAGAAATGGTTAGGGGGGTGGATGTGGCTGCTTGGGCGAGGACGAGGGCGCGCTCGATGGATGTTGAGTCTATTTGGCGTTTTAGAGCGCTGATTTTGGCCATTTCGTTTATGTGGTATGCTATTCTTTCTTTGGGAGGACTTTTTTGGGATGTCTCGCCGGCAAATAGGGTAAAGGTTTGGTTGAGTGACATCGTCAATGCTGGAGAATTGGTTTGTAGTTTAATACGTATTCAGGGAAGACAGTGGGAGAAGGGTGTGAGCAAATGTACACTTGTGGATCATGTTTAGTATACCATGGGTCTTCTCCTAAACGTGTGAAGGACTGACAACAAACATTTGGACTCACGTGGTTCTAGCGTTTCGTACCCTTTATAAGCCTGGCCATTACTCGCAATTCCCAGCTGTTGCTCCAAAAGATCTATGAAAGAGACACTCAAAACTTCAAGAGGATCGTCAAACGGTCTCAGACCGGTCACCATTCTCTTATTTCCCTAGTACTGACCAACCCCTTTCCCCTTGGCCTTTTTACTTGCTTTCCGCCCCGGCAAAATATTCTTGAAACTTTGTGCCAACTTATCTCTCTTCCTTTCCTTTTCCTTCTCGCTGACGGTGCCACTCCCATTATTCTGCGTATACGGATTTGCCGAGCCAAAGGGGTCAACATGTTCAAATCTCCCCATCACAGCATCGCGTTGTGACAAATTGCTCTCGCGTTGACTCACCGATCGCGATGAATTGCCGGTGTGGAACGCCATAGTCGAAGGACCTGGGCCTGCTTCGCTGTAACTTGCGCCTTCCCTATTCTCTTCGCGCCTAGCTCTAGGATTTGGATTGTAAGTCCGTGTATGCGCAGGCTTCGGCTCTGTGATATTGCTGGCTTGAGCCCCAGCTTCTCGCGCTTCCCTGGCCACAGCCTCCTGCTCGCCTTCCTTACTCTCCATCAAGTCTCTTCTCCTTTCCGCAAGGGACTCCTGGACTTGAGCTTCCAAGCCCCCAGTTTGCTCACATTCGCTTCCCCTTCCAGCCTCCCGATCCCAAATCTGCGAATTAGCATGACTTTCGATAGGCCGAGAAAACTTGGGTTCGCCTCCGGCGATAATTTCCATTTCATTCCCTTGGTCATTTGGGTTTCTCGGGACATGACTTTTCATAGCAACCCCTCGCTCACGCTCGTCTTTTCTCTTAGCTTCCAAAGAATCCCCACCGGGGTTGTTGACATGACGCATATTGTAAGGCTGAGAAATATTACGGCGGCTTCCGACTCGTAAGAGGTCCATTTCGATGCCCTGGTCATGCGCATCCAGGTTGCGATTTGCTTGAAGAGCGCTGTATGCAATAGCCCGCTTCCTTTCTCGTGCCCATTGATTTGCCTATCGACGCTCACGCTTCAATCGGATTTGGTGTCGCGAAGCAATGAATCCAGCGGCCGCAGCAATGAGAACTACAGCGGCAAGAATGGCAATGACCGCAATGAAGGTTTCCGGGTTCCTCGCATTGTCTTGGACGATATCGGGTGTGTTGGTAACCAATGTAGAAGACATATCACTGATTGGAGTGGGCGTGGCTCTAACGATCACACGAGTCTCGAATGTGGAAGGCATAGCTTTTTCCCAGCTCGGTAGCAGTAGGCTCGATTTGCGAAAGTTGTTGATTGTCTTTCGAGAAAGTCTGACCAATAGATGCTGCTAGTTGTCGTGAGAGGGAATTAAATGCTTGTAAATAAGAGTGGCTAGCGATACTAACAGATGCTGCAGTCGAAAAGGAAGGCTGCGGTACTATGGAAGCCCGTTCATGTGATATGTGCTGTGAAGTGTCGTGCTTCGGCATGCGTTGGTACCCAGAGGTTTCGTGACTCCAAGGTTTCGTGACTCCAAGGTTCCTGCGTAATGTCATCAAGTCAGGAAGCACTCAAAATCGCTGAACTGTACTTCACGAACGCAGAAACCTAAAGAATGAGGGAAACCAGAGACTGACTTAATATATGATGGCTCCACGCCATCCACAGGAGCTGATGTTAGTGACTGAGAATCGTTTTCAGACTATAACCTGCTGTAATCATATACCCATATACCCGAAGACACTATTCCGAAAGTTGTCGCCGATGCCTTTCTGCAGTGTTCATCCAGGTTTTTATGCGTTCGTCCGTCCATCGTGAATCGTAGACCCTTCACCGATGCTCAAGCGTTCCATTAGATCGGTAGCAAGACGATTCTTTTCCACCTCTTCCTTCTCTGAACCTTTACTATCAGAATCCTCGTCATAAATTTCCTCATCGTCTTCCAAATACTCTCCTGTCGGTGAGTCCTGTGTCCCTTCTGTTGATTCGCTCGGGATGCTGAGATCTCCTTCCAGAAATCTTGGATCCTATTGAGCAATTGGACCAAAGTTTTCTGCCTGGGAAGTGAATGTGATCACGTCATCGTTAGCGTTTGTCTCTCCCAGGGATAGCTTGATGTAGGATTCAGCGTCCTGAAGTCCAGCGAATTGTTTCGGAGGCCTGTATCATGTCAGTCTGGCGCAGAGAGAGGACCAAGGAGATTATACGCACATTGGATAGCAGCCTTTCCCGCCTCGATAAGCTCGGACGGCGTTCTTGTAGGCCTTAGGCAAGTGGTAGTACTTTTCGCCGGTGATTGCGTTATGCCACCACTTCTGACGCCCAGTAATATCGTACACGATTTGCCAAGCGAAAGTCACGACATGAAGCTATTCGAACATGTCAGCTACATTACAACTTCTGAGAAAAGATATTGTCGAGTCCGCGGGGTGGTATAGATGGACGTAGATAGATGTCAACTTACATTCCAATCGGGTCGCAACACAAGCGGCACGACTCGCTCTATTTCGCCAGTGATCTCATTCTTCCAACCACCATTTGAACGGGTCCAAAGCTATCGATTATCAGCATAGCTGCAATGTGTTTGAGGGAGACCCAGTGATAATCATCTCGCCCATCTCCATTTGCTTCTCCAGCCATTCCAACCCTCCAAGCTGGTAAGTCATGACGTTGAACTAGATGGGGTGAGTGCAGCGTGGTGATCTGTGGTGGTACACTCCGGCATCGATCATGATCCAGTCTTTGTAGCTCTTTGGACAACTCTTATTTGGGAGAGCACAGCTTTTCTATGAGAGCATAGAGCTCAGCACGCTGGAAAGTTGGCTTTGACATGATATCGCAGATCATCTCCGTCAGCCAGGGCAACTTCTCGCTGTTGGTATCGACGAATTGCGTGCTGTCGTCATAGGAATGCTCGTCATCCACGGGAACTTTCCCGTCAATAGCCGCTTCCGTACTTGACAAGCTTTCAATCAGAAGTGCAAGTCTTGTCTCTGCTAGTGCTTCGGCTATCTCTTTGAGCTCTGGTGTCACTCTCGACCATCGAGAAACAGTCCTGCAGAATAGTCAGCAACTCATGCTCCAGGCCTAGCAGTCAGAGACTTACCGGTCACCATGCTCCATTGCCCGTTGGGCTCGAGTTACAGGAGCAGGAACCTGTGTTTTGGGGGCCACATTCAGACGAAATATCAGCGACCTAGGGAGGGCTGATACAGTTGGTGCTGGTGCTGGTGCTGATGCTACGGTCGACGTGAAGAGTCCAGCAAGCGAGAGCGCTGCTCCACCGAAGGCGCACTCGTCCTCGATTTCGTTGTCGACACAGCTCTGGCACGGAGACACACCTCTGTTGACATACTTCACGTGGCGTTTCCTATAGGAGTCGCATATCATCTTGCGTGGGGCCGAGAAGGACATAGCGAAGGAGTGCGAGGGATGATGTAAGATTGAGATTGTGGATAATGAAAGAGACCACGAACTTTGAATGTTTCGAATTGTGCTTCGTGTTTTGGTTCAAGAAGAAAAAGGGCTCTTAAGCTGACGCGGCAAAAGATGCGGCTAAAATGCTGTCCAAGTCAGTCTTTGAATGTAGCCATGGCTGCAACATCAAAACGCCAAAAACATTCTTCCGGACTTTCGAAAGGCCCTGGTCAGTCTCACCGCCATGGTCTTGCAGAGGCGAATTCTTGCTGAAAGCCTCAGATCATGGGCATCGCTTCTGTAGTCATAGTTGATTTTCACCTTCACAATAACACTCGCTAACCTGCTCTTCACGAGACTCAATCAAGAATTGGAAAGGTAATCTACCTGTAACGGTCTCGTCGTCGCTATGGCCATCCTGAGTTTTCGGACGCCACTCATCTTTCTGTTCCTACTCTACTTTCTCCTTCCCGACAGCTGAGATTTCGTCCTCGCCCCTACCGAAACCAAAGAATTTTCCGTACATTCCATCTCCTCGGGCGCTTCCGCCTCTACTTGAGAACCTTCAAGAAGTCATCCATCGGCCGGTGCCGGGAGAGGTTGATGACCAGTTCTGAGAGGTGTGGGAGATCATAGTAGTCGGCGACCTCGTAGACTTTGGTGTCGCACAGGAGTTGGCCATCTGTGGTATGTATTGTCTTCATACTGCATTATGCACATGAAGGTGACGAGGTCAGCGATGGCTGTGGAATAGTCGTGCTTGCCGTTCCTTGTTTGCGCGCACTTTTTGCTCCGACACCTGAGATAGACGTCAATGGCGGCAACGATTTCCTTCTCTCCTTGCTCAGCGATGGTTGATTATCGCCATCGTTCTCCCCGTCTTCTGTATCGTTCAGCGCATCCTCCTCACCCAAGTCGCCTTCGTCCTCAAGAGGTTCGTCCGGAATGTCATGCATGGCGCCTGCAGCGACCTTGTTAGCTCCTCGCCTAATTGATCATCGGCCTGCTTCACGATTTTCTCCTCCGGTCTATGCAGATTCCGGTCCATTACCGGTATCCACGTTCTTGGAGAACTAAAAGGAGGAGTTCAAAAGAATTCCCATGCTCGTCAGGAGTCAGAGCCATGACTTCCCTTAGCTCTCTTCGAAATCTCGCCTAAAGCGTCGCGATTGTTATTCCGTCGTCATGCCAGGAATTTGTTCTCAGAATTTTTCCAAGCCGCTCCTATCGATCGATCAGAAGATTTGCTAAGCGTCCGCGCATACTCGGCTGCACCAGATTCATCAAGGGACTGACCCGGTCCATTACCCTCACTGGTGCAGCTCGAGGCGGCCGCGGATCTTGAGTTTGTCGCTCATTGTCATCTTCGGGCGGGATCTTTGAAAGGTCCTAAAACTTCGGATATCAGTCCACGAACAGACACCCCGCGAATTCCACACTTGGGAGAGAGGGTTGTTTCATCTTGATAAGATCTAGGGTGTATGTTATATAATTTCAGACAAGAGAGGGAAGAGTGGCGAAGATGTGATGTAAAGATAGACCAGAGTCGCAACGATGAGGCCTAGATACAGGCGACGCAGACAGATTGCAAGCATCAGCAATCTGACAGGCGAGATCAACAAATACGCTTGCGCTCTTTAACCAAACAACAATGGCTTACTCTAAATTAACGACTATACTCTACAGCAGGGCGCCGATAACGCTTCCGCCATCAAGCGCAATCGTGGCTCCATTGACATAGGCACCAGCGCTGCTTGACAAGAACAAGCAAGTGCCGGCAACATCTTCCGGCTTGCCTATTCGTCCGAGCGGGATCTTTGCCTCTATGGCTTCTTGGAACTTGTCCAGGGTCGCTTTCATCATCTTCGACTGGAAGGGGCCACATGCAATTGTGTTTGATCTAACATGTGGGTCAGCAACTGATTCGTGCCAGTAAGTCTGCAGAAGCCGTACGTGATGTTCCTCTTTCCCAGATGATTCGCTAGGACACGGCTCAAATGGTGTAGCCCAGCCTTGGAGCTCGAATATGCAAAAGTCTCCAAAGCAGGCACCTTCAAGCCGTCAACACTACCGATGTTGATGATCCTAGCCGGGTCGCCATCTTTCTGCGCCTTTTCGAGCAGCGGCGTCAACAATTGTGTGATGGTGAAGACTCTCTGCAGATTGAGCGTCAAGACACGGATCCAGGCATTGTCCGGATACTCGTCATACGGTGCTCCCCAATTTGAGCCAGAGTTATTGACGAGTACATCCAAGTGTGTCTCTCGCTTTGCCAGTTCATCGGCGAGCTTCTTGCAGTCTTCGAGCTTGTAGAAATCGGCGGGGATGGAGTAGGCCTTTCCAGGGCCCATCTTTGTGAGATGGGCGGCGGCCTCTTCGCAGGATTTGGCGTCGCGGGAGGAGATGTAGACTCTAGCGCCATTCTTCACGTAACCCTCGCTGATCATGCGACCGATGCCTTTAGCACCACCTGTGACAAGGACAACTTTGTCCTAAGAATGTGCGCATTAGCCGGTGCTTGTCGAGGAGTAGGAGGGGATAAAGGGATGTACCTTGACACCGAAGAGGGTAGAGATGTCCATGGCTGGAGAGGCAAGAGGGCGGGTGGGGTGGGATAATGGTGGGTGAAGGGAGACACCGTGAGAGGCCAGAGAAAACGATGGGAATCACATTCTGCTTGTAGTAATTATTATCGTGACACCCGTGAGAAGTTGATGAAGTGCCTCGGTCATTGCGCGTCAGGGGACGGCAGAGGGGGGAATACTAGCGGCGGAATACTGTTGATGGTTCTCTACTCACGACCACAACCCACAAGCCCATGACATCTAACATCCAGCATCCATCAGATCTCCATCGCTCACCCCTTCACATCGAGATAAGAAGTGGACATTACTGTATCAGCCACATTGTTGGAACGGGTTCTGCTAAGCAATATATTGCCACCGCTTGCGACAGCCATCAAGACACCAAAACTAACCTCTGCCCGACAAGAACGCAAAGCAACCCAGAAACAACAAGGAAAAGCTGATTGCAAGAGAATAGTGAAGATTGCGGCCTGGACGAATTGATTTCCGCTTTCATTTACCACTGCCACCGACCAAGGCTACTCTCCTCTCACCCATTGAACATTCCGATGCGAGAAAACTCGCTGAGCGCAAAGCCAACAAAGACAAAACTGAAATTAGGGGCCGCCCGCGATAAAATTATAAATCAACGCTTTTCGATCCCGCGGACCGTTAGAACAGGATACCATGAAGATTGAAGAGAAAATAGAATGTGTCAGTCCGCGCTTAGTAGCACACCTGTACGTCTTCTCAAGTTCTCTTCGTGTCCCACGTCTCGCCTCGGGACGAATCGGGAATGAACGCATTTCCAGAGTATCGCAGCTGCTTGGATTCGAAGTAAAACTCAGGTCTCCTCAGATGCCACGGTGCGAATATTGTTCTTGCTCCAGGATAGACCACGCCTCCAAAATTCTTTGGAAGCTACAGAGGACCAGCGCACCCTCGATAAACTCTCAGTCCTCTTTTTTCGACTTCTTTGGGGATCTGACAATGCGACCGTTCCTGGTCTTCCTTTCTGGGCCTTTTGCAGCAGCTTCCTTTCTTCTGCTTGGGCGGCTGCTCTGGTCATCGACAGAGGCTCGAAATTGGGTAGGATGCTGTTCTCCCGGTGCAGCACATTCCCCTGGAAAATGGTACACAGTTAATGCCTTTGCCATCATGAGAGAGCATCTTGACGGTACTCCTCGAGTCTTGCGCTTAGTTCCTGCTAGCTCCCGGTGGAGAGGAAGAAGCATTTCGTCCTCATTGTCGTCCGTATCAATGTCGTCATAGAGGAGGCTGCTGGTCCTTTAACTCTTCTTCCTCCTCGCGTTGTTCGCCCTCTCCGTCCACCTGGTACTCGTCGTCTGAGTTGGTGATTTCATCAGCGACTTCCCCTTCATCTAACGCAACGTCAGTTTGAGGAAAGACATCTTTGAGCGAATCCAATTACCAGGAACTTGGGCTGCCAAAACTTCTCGACGCATTCGTACGCTCTCCTGATCTGCATCTCTATTCTTCTCCGATATAGTGCCAGCAGTATACTCCTGAGAGACGCCAGCATCAGCAGCTACCTTTCTCTGCTTTGGCTGATGATTCATCTCTTCCACGTCTGGCTCTTGTGCCTTTGGCGCCCTCATTCCATCATAGTCTCTGTTACCTTTCTCCATTTCCTGCTCACCGGTCATCTCCTCACTTGATCTATCTCGACTCTCCTGCCTCGACTTCTTCTCCGTTGGTTCGTTAAGAGTGCGCTAGCCTAATTTGATTCGAGTGCCACGTTCGAGCAGTAGAAGATTGTCTATGGCGTCCGTTCGTGATGCGTGTGCCGCGACTCTCGAGTATTGGGTTGGTGATCGGAGTGCTCAACTGAAGAGGCACGTCGCCCAAGAGGAGGTCAGATGGAAGTAGCTGGTGTTCGATTTCGGAGACCCTCAAGGCAATCAGCATCTGATGGAAGTGCGCTGCCAGATAGAGGAGAGCCAGTTAGAGGAGAGCGAGTAGTTGGCAATCGTTGTTGGACAGCTTCGTCGGTGAGTTAGAAAGGGCGAGTGATTGTAGACGATTCGCGCTGACGAAGAATGCAAGATACTGACAATCGCACCTCGGTATAGAGAGACTAATGCTGAGGTTCAAGCTCATAGCAATGAGGTCTGTCAATTGCTAACGGGCCGGCAGAGAGACAAGCGGAATGCCTGCTACTGGTTAACGATAGTGGCATTTGGTTGAACTGACATTAGCTTACACAGGTTCACGCTGTAAGTAAAATTGATCTATACGAAGGAGGATGATTCGATTGAGCAATTCAAGTTGTCCTCCAGGCTTTCGATTTGGTGTACACAATGTTTGTCCACGTGACAATGATATCAGAAGTCAGCTATAATCAGTCACAGGTGTGCATTTTCAAAGCTTTAAACATTTTCATCCTGCATAGATAGTGGCTGCTTGTCTCGAATTACATCAACTCGCTACGAACTCCCATAACTTTCTCGATTCCGAAGCCACAACCTTCTCGACTTCTTGAAGTTTGGTTCTTGCTCACCCAGCACTCTTTGAGAGACGGAATCATCTCTTCGACATTTCCACATCCCTCGTAGCCGAGCCGTTTGCTTAGATTGTCACTCACACCACACCGGCGAGACCTGCAACATGGCACCGAGATTCTCCCATTACCCTCACCCTCTCGAAGATTGGGACTTCCTAGCACGCATGCGCTCGGGCAAACTCAAAATGAAGGCACCAAATACTGCCAACCGCCACGCTGTCATGCTGGCTGATGATGAAAATCCTGCGATCCATTTGGAAAATCAATCCATTCCACTTGACGAGGACCGGGCCAGACTCAGTCTCAGGCCAGAAATTCGCCTGGCGGGGAAATGGTCTGCGCATTTCCTGGACAAGTTATACGGCCACCCTCAACACTTCAGGGCACCAGACCATATTCCTGGATGTCATGTCATCGGCTTATTCAATGGCGACCTGATAATCGATGCCATCTCTACAAAACGACCAGGGGAGATGCATTATACTTTCGATCGTACAAGCAAGATGCTTCAGAAAGTCACTGGAATAAGTATGAGGGGAGGATGGAAGGAATCGCCTATTCAGCTTGGAAAATTGCCCGGCTTTGAACGGTTCCGCTTGGAGGATCACGAGACTCTTGATGAAGAGATGGAGGACATAGCGCCTGGCGTCAACAAGCAAGAAGGCGGTGCGGCGGAGCAGCATCGAATCGAACTCACGATCGACGAAAACAATGAGCCAGTCGCTTTGGCGAGAATAGCAGAGAATGGCACCGTCGAGAAGGAGGTCGATCGCACCACCTACCAAGCCCACAACCTACTCGGCCTCATCGCTGCAAAGAAAGGTGCAGACAGCGACGACTCGAACGCGACAATCGATCTCCAAGATAAAGGTACCAGTAATGAGGATTCAAACGCCACCATCGATCTCATCCAAGACCATGCACCATCAGAAGCCGACACCATTGAGGATCCCGATCTCACCGATAAAGAAGATTGGCCATCATCTTACCCTCGCGGCCACCAAAAGCCCCATCCACCCTCCAAGGAGGCACTCGAAGAACGCGCGAGAGCAGAGTACCACGCAAAGTTGGACCAAGTAGCTGAACGTGAACGCCGTCACCAGATTCGGGCTATTGAGAGAGCTGCGACGATGGCTGCCGAGGCTGTCATGGCATCTTACGCCGCGAACAGCTCAAAAGCTGCCGTCGAAGCTGCCAACAATGCCGGAGAGACAGATACCGTTGGGGACCATACACGGGATCTGGAAATTAATGTTGGTGAGAGCATGGATATTGACGACTCCAACGCTGCGATCGGTCTTACTCAAGACATGGACGGCTTGGAAATGACCGCAAACATGCCACAGGCTCCTGACTCCGCGGACAACCTTACGAAGTCTCCGATCCACCCACAAATCCTCCCAGACCCAGGTACACCCCTTTCCGACCGCCTCGAAACCAGCATGGAACTTGAAATCAACAGGGTGACACAGCGACAACCTCAATACAGCCCCCAACAACTCGAGCAAATTCGCCAGATCGAAGAAGCGGCGGTTAACGCGGCTCAAGCGTCCCCTACTATTCTCCATGCGAATCCGCGACGCAGCGAGCAGCGGTTTATTGACAAGGCGGCGGCTGTAGCGGCACAGATTGCTCTGGAGATGCATGGGAGATTGGTTAGGTTTGAGGCTGGGGAGGCTGCTAGGAGTAATGTGGCGGGGTTGGATGAGGAGTTGTGAGGAGCGGAAGTAGATTAAGAATGTGTTTGATATTTCCTGGGCTACTGATGCCAGTGTCGTAAGTCCTGTCACCCAGATGGTCTTTTCTCGCTTTTGTGGTGCAGGTTAATACCAAGCGTTGCAAGGACGTCTGAGAGATCTTCTCTTAGGCCCGGGTCATGGGCGGATGTTAGAAATCAGTATGTGTTAGAAGCGTAGATAGGGCTGTCAAAATGGGAATCATCCATCACGCCTATCCGTTGGATTATACAAACAATCAATTACCTCAACAACTCACGAGTCTCGAGCTATTCCAAACTTCCGAGAGCGAGGCTCCATCTACCGGTCCCTTATCGATAACCAACCCCTACCCCCCACCCGGCTCACTCGCAGAGTAGTGAAACCACACCGACGTTCGGATCACCAAGCGGGTATAGCTCAGTTGGGAGAGCGTCAGACTGAAGCCTACTTCGGTTCTAATCTAGTGTAAAGATTATCTGAAGGTCATGTGTTCAATCCACATTAGCCGCAGCTTGTGGGTCTTGGACAACTGGGATCGCGGAACATATTTTTTTGCCGGATTTGTGCGTTTTAAGTATACTTTGGGATGGATGACGTAGCTTGTTGCACACGTACATTTGAGCCATGGAAGGACCGGAGGATTTATCTCGCTACTTGTGGTCGTGGGAGGGGGCTACATGCTTTGGATATAACGCATGAAAAACATAAGTAATTATACACGAATGACGAATGAGAAGTCCGTCAAGTTAAATCTCCGATGCCTTCGCTCCAGAAATGAGCTCTCCAAAAGGAAAGTAGCAGCCTTGGGCCTGTCTTGAGATGAACTTCAAAGGCCCAACCCCAAATGCCGCAGTTCGCAAAAAGGACAAAAACGTACAGCAGCGCGGATTCGCTGGTGGTCTCCCAACCAACTACTAATGCGCCGATATAAGTGTTATCTGGAAAAAAGATCGGACGGGATATCCCGGTCTCCTGACTCTATAGCCGTACGTGAAAGTCAGGCTGGGTGTTTTGGTAAAGATAGCCGCAGAGAGAACGACCTGAATCTGGAGAGCTTATTTAAAAGAGCGACAACGAAGAGATACGTCATTGCGCGTTTCTTCACACGCCGGTAAGGTAGCGGACGAGATGTGGTAAAGGCTAGAAATGAAGTACTTTGCAATAGCAGTTACAAAAGAGCAATATGGTCGCGATCGCTATTGTTGTCCCTGTGAGTGGGTGATATTTTTGAAATGTTGCCAAATTGTCATCATTCTTTCCGAGTTGAACAAGACGAGGGTATCTCCACGTTCAACTCGGAAAGACACTGTGAAATGAATCGACGGAGCAGGGAAACAGGAAACGAAGAAGAGACAGACAATGAGAAACAAAGAGATGGATGATGATGCAAAGCTGGCATGTGTTGTCTTGTTTTCAGCCAGATCTCACACATTGGTTGAACATTCTCGTGTGCACGGTTCGCTGTCATTGTTCGACATTCAAGGATAGCGATGAGTGGCGCGCGAATTCTTCGAAGCCGTTCAACCGCTAATCATTCCGTCGGACTGTGACTCTGTCGCGGAAGTCTATCCGGGATTCGAGGCTCGTAAGACGATGTGGCAAGCACTAGCATAGGCAAAAAGCAAGCCCTTACCTCCATTGCAAAACATAGTGTGAGATCTGTCGGTCAGAGCAGACACGGAGCATTGGCTATATTGGGGGCGGCGGGATGATGGGATGATGGGATGATGGGACGATGGGACGATGGGACGATGGGATGATGGGACGACGGCACGATTGGAGGCCAGTCGCGGGTGGATCATTTCATGACCAGTGTTGCTGGGCGTGGGAGCAGGGAGGTGATGAGATCATGGTATTCAGAGAGCTGCCCGTTATGGCCGCAGCGCTTCGATCGATACTCGGTAGATCCCCTGCGAGAATGGAGATTTTAGTTGTAGATCTCCCGGCGCTAGAGCGGCTTTCCTCAAGGCGGAAACCAGAAATTGGAGTGAGATTTGCATTTGTTAGATTGATTGACAACGGGAGGGTGCATCGAGGGTGACGGGTGTGGCGCACAAGTCCAATGTTGGAGGGAGGAGCAGAGAAACACGGCGATTTCGTGCCTGGACAGTCTACGAGGATGGCGATGGCAGGAATCGGAATAGGAAGATTAACAGAGATATCGGCATGCGCGGCATCTCTTATCCCAACAATCGGATATTTGCCCACCTGATACAGCAGCAGTCGTCCCCTCATGACAACTCAACGACCCAAGATCCAGGCAAGCCCTAGCTGGGCGCGTTGAGGGCCAGGTTGAACGCTGTGCGACAGTCATGATACAACCGCAATTATGTATTCTCCCGTGACCCGGCGCCTCCCAAGGTCGACTTCAACTGGTCGTGCCGACAAAACTGCCAACCTTCCCAATCATGCACGGGACACGCGTAATCGAAGGCTCAGCAGGTGCAGGCGAAATCCCGATGCTCACGATGCTCAGCCAGGCTCGTATCTCGTACTGTGGTATGGCAGTGGGTGCCAAGGACGACGCGATGGATGAGGTGTCCCCGGTAGGTACGCGCACACGGATTTTAGCGACTGCGCGGTTGAGGCGCAATAACGCGGGTGTGGCACAGAGAGTGGGGATGGATTCTCCTCACTCTTCGCTCTTCACTCTTCACTCTTCACCCTTCACCCTTCATACTCCACCCTTCACCCTCCACCCTTTACCCTCCACCCTTCACACCCTTCACACCCCACCCTTCACCCAGGCATGGACATGGATATGGACAGGCATATGGACATGCACACGGAACATGCACACGGACATGCACATGGACATGGACATGCACATTGGCCTTCACCCCGAACTGTGGTTGGCTCGCGGGTGTGATGGCTCAGCACTTCAGACGGCGACATTTCTTCATGAACCATCGCTTGGGTGGTTACAGAGCATCATCCTCTCTCGCTTGCGTGAGGGGAAGTGGTTGGCCCAGGCGAACCTGGACTCGTGGACCGGTGCTGTTCGCGGAGAACAGGCTCATTGTGAGCCTGGTGTTCCAGAGAATGCGGCTTGGTCTGCTTTCGAAAACGGGTTGCGGGAGTTGCTATGTAATCACCATGTAATACGACTTTACCTATAACGTTCTAGGACTACCTTACGAAATAAAGGACATGGTGAGCAAAGACAAGCATCATCTACAGGCCCATCACGCATCAATCAGTATCATCAGAAGTAAGCCCTCGACTAGATGTAGAAGTACAACAAGTACAGGCGGAGCCGCCGTTGTCCAGTGCTTTGAGCCAGTCGTGTCCTGCCATCCGCCTCGACCCCCACCTCTCTGCCTAGTTTCCTGCGTCTGGATCCAAGCAATCGTGATCAGCTGAAATCCGTGATCAGTCCAAGCTTCTTCTTCTCCGCTCTCGTCCGAATCTGCCTCCCCAGCACCCAGCCCAGTACCAGCGGTCGCTATAATACCTCCGCCTCCTCCGACCAGAGCAGTCGACCGACCTCCCCGGCCCCAATCCTGTTCAGCAACCGTATTGAACGACATACTACCTTTCTGACGGCCCGTCATGTTTGCTGCCTGTCAATTCGCAACCTGAAACCTGTCAATACTGGCCGCAGACCATCATACCCCAGCCTACCACCGCCAGCCTGATCTCACCTCATATCCATAGTCATATCAACGGGCCCGCCGCTCCCACGTCAAAACTATGAGCGGCTAAAGAACAAAGACCGTGTTGCAGTACAGTCCCCATCATGGCGTCCTTTGGAGTCAAGATTGGGTCGCCCCACGCCAAACTGCACCGCCGAGGACATTCAACCTCGTCCGTCGCGTCTCCATCGCTGCCATCCACCGCCGAGGGCTATCTGACCAAGCCCTCAAACGCGTTAACTTACAGCGATGAGGCCCTTGACGAGCGCGCAAGGTCACCTGCGCTCGGCCAGAATGGCAAACCGCTCAAGATCAAGCCGTATATCCGCAAGTTGACTTCGGAAAAGGCCAACAAGATCGACCTGTCTCGAACCGTCGCAGAGAACGAACGTTTGGCAGGTCTCGGTATCCACGAGTACAGCCCAGCAGCACGTTCAGCCTCCGATGTCACATTTTTACCAGTACACGGCCGTTCGAGACACAATCGCACCACGAGCAACAATTCACAATTCTCGACGAGTTCGGGAGTACTCCAACGACCCACGGCACCGTACACACATCCAATGCGCCAGACCCCACGACCGTACACTCCGCCGATAGCCAAGTCGTACACAACCTCTACGCTGGGTGGAAGCGAGGGCTCTGACGAGGCCATGGATATCATGTCCGACGACGAGTATCATTACAGACAGCGCATGTTTGAACACAAAAAGCGATCAGAATCTGTAGGATCCGTTCCCGCACATCCGCCACTGCTTCATATCCATACCAGCGGCTCGCTCACGCGGCTGAACAACCGGTCGCAATCGAGTCTTTCAGGAACCCGTTCTCGGGGAGACACGCTTCGATCCATGGAGTCACTGGGAACACCAAGCTCTCGCACGTCCATGGACAAGACCGTCAACTTCCTAAGATCAGGATCTGGCAAGCACGAAGACGATCCTGCTTCGCGAGCCGCTTCCATCCGGGCTGCTCGCATTGCTTACAACGAGAAGGAGGAGGCAAAGGCTCTTCGTGCAGAGAAGGAGGCAATGAGACAACTGGAAAGGGAGAGCAAAAGGCTTAATAAACAGCGGACAAAGTCGGACCTCACGGACAGAGATTCTCGCTTGCGTAGCAACACAGGCAATGAAAAGCAAGAGTTCGTCACCAAAGCATACAATGACTTCACTCCCGCTCACAGTCGCTCACTTCCTGCCTTGGTCTCGACTGCAAATTCTGGAGGACGCACACGCGCCTACACAAAGTCATCTACTCAGTCATCTCGCCGATCGGCGAAAAGTGCCTGGCAGGGTTTTCTTGCCTGGTTCAGAACCCGACTGCTCAGGCTGGGGAAGAAGCTTCACATGAGCCACTGATAGCTGTTGCGTGCCTTGAAGGCACCACATATGATACCCGCACGATCAACAAAGTAGAAGGGGATACTCTGCTCACCCATCCCCACGATTCCACGGCGCCTGACAGGGAGCGAATGATTGGTTGGCGTTATCACTTTACCTCTTCTACGATCCACGACGTTCATGTTTATATGGGACTTATGGCAAGTTTTGGGATGCCGGCGCTTTGGAGTACTGCGATTTTGGCTCGTTTGACAACATCCGACACCGTTGCACTCTGGTCTATACTTCAATTCTAGGCGCTTGACCTGTGGCTGGAGGTCTCGTACGTAAGCATGGCGGTTTGGAGCATTTCTGGGCAAGCGGCTTGAGGCACTTTGCATGGAATTCTTTGGGCGCCCATCTAGATGAGAATCTTCGGCTGGCGGACAATCGGCATACCCCCTTTTGGATTTCAGTCATTTCGTTTGGCGTTGGCTGTAGCACGCGGCTTTGTGGTTTAGGTTGGGATTTTTGCACAATTTCCAAGTGGATGGATGGCAGTACGTGACAGATACATACTCACTCTCAATCCATGATTTTTCCGAGCATATACCTAGGTGCATTTGCGCGTCTCACCGTGATTCCACATGCGTGATTTTCGATGTCCCCTTGATAGATCGACTGTCGCTGTGGTGAGCTCCGGGTTGCATGCGGGATTGCAATCCATTCTTTCTCTCGCAGATCCTCCCCATTCGCGCAATCACCTGTTATCTTGTTTCTTCAATGGTTTGGCGGCAAACCCTGAAACTTTGCTGGGATGATCGTTCGCGCCAAGGAGTATTTTTTGGTACGACTGTGACTCCCTCTCTACCAAGTCAGGCCCTGCTTTTCCTCGTATCACCAGAATCGCTCCTTCACCTGAACACAAAGCATCGAGAAACGCAAACGACGAGGGGTTTTCGAGGAGGACGAGTGACCTATCCGCATATCTGAAGTGAGGAAAGAGCTTGGAAAATAGAAAGGTTTGGAGATTGAAGTTGGGAATTGGAAGTTTTATACAGGAGAGCGCGGAAATATCGCGGGTGGCACGATATGGCGAATACGCAATACCAGTACGTCAAGGACTTCGAGCGCGAAGAGGTGCTGTTGAGGAATACATGGATCGTAGTTAGGATTGATGGGAGGGGGTTTCACAAGTACGTCTCCACTTTCTTCTCTCCTCTATCGCGTTCCTTCATGCCCACTCACCCACCCTTTGTACTTTCTCGAGTTGATCTACCCCTCGCAGTGTGGTTTTTGTGATTTTTCTTCTTCTTCTTCGCTCTTCATCTCAAAGGGCCAGGGGCCAAAGACTGACTCGGGCTTCGGATAGATTTTCAACAAAGTACGAGTTTGAGAAACCGAATGATCGGCGGGCTTTGGATCTTATGAATGCGGCTGCTCAAGCTGTTATGAGGGAGATTTCGGATTTGGTCCTCGCCTACGGTGTCAGTGATGAATATAGGTATTTACTTTCCCACCAACAACGTCCTCTCCATCAAAACAATGTTAACCACACCCCACCCACAGTTTCATCTTCCACAAAGATGCATCCCTTTTCCAACGCCGCTCCAGCAAAATAATGACCACCGTCGTCTCCACATTCACAGCCTACTACGTCTCCCTTTGGCCAACCCATTTCCCAGATAAAACATTGACAAGCCCGATGCCGACGTTCGACGGGAGGTGCGTTTGTTACCCTTCCGTGCGGAACCTGAGGGATTACATGAGTTGGAGGCAGGCTGATTGTATGTCTCCAAAGGAAAAGACCCTCCTCTCCAAAACAATACCAACGTCAAAAACACCTCCTTTGTTAAATTGGCTATTTCTTTCATAAATTCACGCCTTGTTATCACAGTTCTTAGACTTCACTCGCGATTCTAACCCATCCAGGTCACATAAATAATCTCTTCAACACAACTTTCTGGGCGCTGGTCCAACGCGGCGGAATGACGAACAAGGAAGCAGAGCAGAAACTTTCGGTACGTACTTCATTCCCATCCCTGACCCTCCCCCACCCCTTCCCTGACCAAGACTCTCACAGGGCACCCTCTCCCGCGACAAAAACGAACTCCTCTTCTCTCTTGGTATAAACTACGACAAAGAACCTCACATCTGTAAAAAAGGGACGACGCTATACAGGGATTACGAGTTGCAGACACCACTCCAAGGTTCGACCGTGACATCGGAACACGTCGCCGAGGACGGTGCGGAGGAGTCTTCTAGGTCGTCACCCTTGAACATGTCAAAGACGGCGTTACAGCAGGAGAGGAGGAAAAAGGCAAAGGCGGGCATCGCCGTGTGGCACGGCGACATCATTCAGGATGAGTTCTGGCTGAGGAGGAGTTGGATCTTGAGTGGACGGGCGGGAAGCTTGAAGTTGGAAGAGAATGGAGCAAGTGGAAATGGAGGTCTGGAGGTGAGACCTGGGCTAGAGAATTTGATGATCCCTGATGGCAGCAACGTCGAACATGCCGCTAAAAGTTTGGTATAGTCCATTGGGCCTCGACAGCATATGACTCGATCAAGTGGTTGCAATCGTGACCAAGCTAGCACGCAACTGTTGATTCTGGTTTTAATTATATGCAAGTCTCGGTTCATCTATATCCTCCTAATAACAATACATGGGTGTCTAACCATGAGAAGGGGACAACTATAAATACCTTCATTCTCATAGGCGAGAGTCAGAAGTAATGCGAATAGATCATGGTCATTTCAATATTATAGGCGAGCGACAGCCCGAAAATCATGCGTACTGACATCATCGTGAGAAATGTCGCAAAGACGACTCGCAAACATGGCTGCAAAATCAAACATCCTCCACATATGACGGGTAAATCTAGCATTCCGACAAGCAGCTCGATATATGGTAGAAGATTCAAACATGGTTGCGGCGGAAGTGGAACCGAATATTATATCGATCAGGCTTTATCGGGATCGTTGATCCCACCCTTGGTGATGATATAGGTTGCTTCGCCCTCGGGCATATCTATCTTGATCAGCAGAAGTATCATTGGAAGAAGAGAGATCGACATACCTGGCGAGTCTTGTAGTTTGGCAACCCGCTCGTCACCACGTCCTTTTCTCAGCAGGATTCGGGTGTGAGAAGCGTGAGCCAAGACGTGACCACCTACAGGCTTCCGGCCATCAGCGCCAGCAAACAGCGCGCTCGCCCCGGGATCACTCTGGACCTGGTTAGTCATGAAGACAGCAACATTGAACTCCCGGGAAATGTGATTGAGTCGACCCAAGAATTGCCCAAGCTTCTGCTGTCGCTCAGAAAGCTCGCCTCGTCCAGTGTAGTCGACTCGAAAGCATGCCATGACGCTGTCAATAATCAGGAGTCGGAAATCGCCGGTCGCAAATTGCTCAGACAGTTCTTCGAGAAGATCGAGCTGATGTTCACTGTTGTTGCAACGAGCGTATGCGATGTTCTGGAGCGCGGTGTCGGAGTCCAAACCAAAGCGTTCTGCGATTTCAGTAATACGCTCAGGGCGAAACGTGCCTTCCGTGTCGATATAAGCCGTCTTTCCTTCAGCACCGCCCATGTCCTGCAGATATGAGAGATGCCTGGATGGGACGATGATAGGGTAGTACCTTTGGTAGCTGAGCAATCACACACATGGTATGGCACAACTGAGTCTTTCCACATCCTGCTGGGATCAGTATGAAGTGTATAGAGGAGAATGTAGAGCTCATACGATATTCTCCATATACCTGGGAGACAATTAGTATTGTCGGGGCGAGTGCGGGTCAACGGGAGGAACGTACCTCGCTAATGCTCATGCTCTGAAAGCCTCTGAGGTTCAGTCAGCTTGAGGGGCTTCCAAAGACCACAGGATGGAGCACGCACCCGCCAACCAAGGCATCGAGCTGCTTGCTCCCAGTGGCGACTCTGATGACACGCTTGCGGATCTCAGCCAAGTCAAGAGCAGTGATAAAAGAGCTCGGCGATGGCTACGGCGTGCTGTCAGTGCAGGAACGGTCAAGATGGCAAGGCGGAAGACTCACCAGACACTTTCTGATAGCCTCCTTGATCTTGTCGACTTTGGCCTCGCTGAATCCTTTGATGTTCTCAAGCTTCCTCTTGGTGGCTATATCGACAGACTGAAAGTGGATTTCGTGAGTGCGAGGACAGCAAAGGCTGTGGGGAGGACATTGCTCACTGCGATGGTGTAGTATCCATTATTCTTGAGCTTGCCGATGTCGACAGCTCCAATTCCTGGAAACGTTCAGTTACACAAGATCTTTAGTGTACCTGCGGTTAGCACGATGGCGATGCGCACCATGAGCTTGCAGAGCGTCAACATCGACAATGTGGCTATCCTAGAACGCAATGCCGTGAGTATGAGTGAGACGACAGCCAGGATAAGACGAAGGTCACCTCGTCAATGTCATCAGGAGTGGCAGAGCGTGGCATTGTGCGTGCGAAAAGTGCGAGCAGTGAGCAAGAGACAAGATGAAGGAGACGGCAATGAAGCACAGAGACGGCGGAAGGAAACGGGCGATGGGAGGTTGAGCTGACAGTGGCGAGAGTGGAAGAAAAGCTGTGGGAGACGGAGGGCATCGAGGTCATAAGATCGAGACGGTGAAGCATCCACTTTTTTATCTCGTCATTCGAGGTTTCTGAGGAAGGCACGTCTTGGTGCTGGAGGTGCTTCCCCAAACGGAAGTCACCATCGTGCATTACCCCACCTGCATCAGAATACCACCACCACCACAACAGCAGTACTTCGCACCTCCATATCCAACAGCTGTCATCGCGCTAAGGGCCATCGAGATCCTGGACTGCATGTTGACATGTCAACAAAGTTTGATCAAAACTCGACACACTTTGAGCCAGGAAAAGACGACAACTGAGGGGGATGATATTCGTGACTTTCAACTGTACCAGGATATATACTTGCCAGAAGGGTTGCAAACTAGGCGACGAGCCATACCATGCCAAAGCCTCTTGCTCTGATAGACAACATAACCACCGCTATTCCTCTCCTTCAACCATCCCGCCTCCTCCCCTTCGCTTCTCTTCCAGCCTCCGTCCTTTGTCCTTCTCCAAGTCAGGACGCTTTTCACTGTTGGCCGGTTGATATGTGAGCTGAACCAAATAGGGATGCAAAACGTGGGTATCGGGATCTCGTGAGATTAAAACTTTTGCTGGTCGTGCGGCATGCCGTGGACATTAGGATGAAAGGCTGCCGAAGGTATGTGTGACGAACGATCGTGATGCTAAAACAAAAAAAGGGCATGATACGTGTAAGAAGTGCAAACACGAGAGAAGGAAATGACCATGAGCTTGTCGTGCCTATAGCCAGAATGGTGAGGATCATGCCATTAGGCAACCGAAGCCGCGGCAGGAACCACAGGCACAGTCTCATCGGCAATGGGAGCAACGCCGTTCGACTCGACTTGAGGGCAGTTCTTGGAGATGTGGCCAACCTCGCCGCATCGGTAGCAGGTCTTGCTTCCTTCGCTGTTCAACGGGCCGCCATTTGGTCCAGTGCAGTCGCGGGAGATGTGTCCGAGTTTGCCGCAAGCGTAGCATTTCATTGCCTGCGCCTGGCAATCTCGAGCGTAATGGTTTGGTCCTCCACACTTGTAGCAAGTTGCAGCGCGAGGAACACCACCGAAGCCGCCGCGACCACCGAATCCGGGACCACCACCAAATCCGCCACGGGGACCACCAGCGCCGCGGCCGACGCCGCCTGGAACAGCGCCGACGCCTGGACCGGCTGGGCTAGTGCAGTTGCGCTGAGCGATATTAGCAAATTCCACTCGTTTTCCCGCCAAAGAAACTTACAGCAAGATGACCTGGCTGTCCACATGTATAGCATCTTCCGCTGGTGGCACCACTGAGACGTAATGTAGGGCAATCGGCCTGGACGTGTCCTAGACCTTGGCAATGGTAGCACTGCTTTGCTAGGCAAGGATTAGCGTCATCGCGTCGCATGCCCTGATTCCTTTTTCCCTTACTTTCTGTTGTTCGTGGATGTGGACAGCTGTTCGACTCGTGTCCTAGTTGGAGTGTCAGATCGAAGGGTCCCGAAATAAGGCTGAACCGTGGTTGAGCGTTTGAGCGTACCAGGCTGTTTGCCTGCAATGGTATTAGTCAACGGTCTCAAGACAACAAACGGGACGCGCCTTACAGTTGTAGCAAAGTCTTTCGGACGACGAGCAGACCTCTGTAACTCTGTGTCAGTGTTCGTCCTCCATGCGCGACCAAGGATCCACCATACCAGCGTAGTGACCAACGTTGCCGCATTTGTAGCAGGCGCGGCGCGAAAGTGAAGACATTCTGTTTTCTCCTTCTTGAAGCTGTGGAACACCAGAGTCAGATATGCCAATTGTATAGGTGCGATTTCCAGCAGTGAAAGTGTAGGTAGAGTCGTCAGGCTCGTCTGCCATTGTTGAAGTTTTTATGGAGCTTGACGTCTTGGAGCGGACGGGTAGCGATGGGTATTGTAGTGCTTGCTGTCAGACGACGTGCGCCTGTCTCGGGTATCGTAGGCAGCGGGCAGTGGGTGTTGTGCTTTGCATACCTCTTCTTCGTCTTCTTTTATATCCCAAAAAGCCGCTTGTACCTTCGACCTGAAAGCAAACGTACAGTCAGCACAGGGCTTTGCGGTATGAGGCTCGGCGCAAGAGGGCACAAGCGACAGCGCCAGAGAGTGATTTGGGGCAAGAGGGGGGACTTACACTTCTGATCTCCTGGCCTTTCCTTTCCGTCCCTCGCAGCGACGCAGCTCTTCCGTCCTCCGAAACACACCGGCGAGTTGTTGTTATTTGGGTGAACGGTGAATTTGGTGTTTGGGGGAAACATCTGAAGGTGCGGGCCTCACGACTTAAGTAAGTATGAGGCCGAGCTTCTCCGATGTGGCAGTCTCGCCTGGCTTGCTAGCCTCGAGCCTTTTCACTGGTGGCGTATCATAGCATGTCACGCGCTGCATGAATTCAGACCCTCCTGCTGCACCTGCAAGCTCAAGCCGCATCTGGTCGATCAAATTTAGAGGATTTAGTATCTTTGCGCCCCAGAAAGGTCCTCTCTCAGCCTTCCACGTGCTGCATACATCCTCAAGCGATGAAATCTGATACTACTTGTTATAATCATGTCACGTTCTCCCCGCTTTCTCCCGTTCAGCGGCACGCGCGTTTCCCGTCAGTTGCCACGATTGGGATGGCCGACGGAAATGAGATTTGATCCATAGATCCACGAAAGCCGCCAATAACATGCACGTCCAAGCGCGGTTTTTATGCTACACAGCTACCATGGTACCAGAACTTATGCACTGTTATTTTCCTGGGGTCGACGCAGATCTCTCAAAACCAAGTCCCGTTCATTCAGGGCAGATAGACTTCCTACAAGTATCCACGACTTTCTAACCTTCCTTCTCCACCACCGCCGGTGCCTTGATTGTTGGAGTCTTGCTTCGCGCGAAATCCAAGCCTTCACCGCCCTGTAGCACGTCAGTAATGTTTCCCTGAGGCTGGAAGCGGAACGAATCCAACTCACGTAGCTTATCATCGGCGAGACTTCAACACCTGCATCGTCACCTTCGTCCGTGACAACTACACCGGCTGCTTGCAGCCATTTCCTGCCCTGCTTCATGATGTCTGCCTTGCTCGTGTCCGGGTCATCTTCACCGGTGCCACGAGCATTCTTGAGAGGCGAGAATTCGTCTTCCCTGCGTACTTCCATGCACGCAAACTTGTCCATTGATAGGAACGTGAAGCAATCGAACACAAACTGCTCGAGCTTGATGCCATTTGGCTTGTCTGGTTTGACACTCTCGCCGAACTCGGTATCGACATACGGGATCTTCTTCTTGGCGATATGATGCGGCAGACGATGGGCCCATTGAGGGATGCTTTCAAGGAAGCGGTATGAATAGTAGTGGTTCACGATGTTGGCAGCTCTGAACTTGAGAAGCTCACTGTTCTTTGGGTCCTTTGCTTCCGCGGTGGTGTCGTCAATCTCGGAGTATTCTACCACATCTGGTCTTCCATTCTTCTCTAAGATTAATCCGACAGACTCTTTTGCGTTTCGCTTTCGCACAACCTTCGTGGCAATGTCGACATCTTTCGATGCAGCAAAGCCAATGAACGTGGGGTCTGCGACCTTGACGAGGCAGTTGTCTACACAGTAGGCGTGAATATGCTTGATGCCACGCTTTTCCATGTCGCTGACAGCTCCCGAGTTGATGAGCGCCTGGTACAGGCCACCATTGCCATCAGGGGCAACAGCAACTTTGGACTTGCTCTCGAGGAGAATCTTGCCGTCGTTTGATATGCAAGGCAGAACACCTTGCTCAAAAATGAAGACGTTCTCTTTCTTCAATCCAAAATATTCGTGTTCCTTGAAAAACTCCTCCGTAGGTCCTCGCGTAGGCCCGCTGGTCATGACATACCATGGTACAACAGCTGCCTCTTTGCCTTGCTTCTTTTGTGCCAATTGCTGGACCTTCCGTATGCGCTCAGCCTGTAGCTGGAATAGCGATTTCTTGCTTGGCAGTCCAATGTCGAAGCATCCTTTTGGTGCAGAGCTTCCCAAACGTGTACCCTGACCACCAGCCATCAGAACCACGCCGACACTGTTGTCTGCAATGAGATCCAGACCGGACTCGTACCATTTTTGCAGGTCCTCCTCTTGTGAATCGAGAACGGACGACGTGGCGGAGGAGGGTAGTGGATTGAGCGTTGGCTTGTCATCTTTCTCCTCAGTCTTTGCGGGATGCAGGACTTTCTTGACGAGCTCGTTGATGTGGTCGGGATCAATCTGTGCCAGCTGCTTGAAGATAGCAGCTTTCCCGGCGGTATCTAGAGAGTCGTAGAAAGCAAAGACCTGGCCCTGGCCGGCTTTCTCGTACTTTGCTTGGACATCCTTGAGCTCGTCTTCATTTGGTTCCTGGGCTGGTGGGGCACTGTCCTTCTTCGATCCGGGAAGTTTGTCCATGAGATCGTGAATTGCCTTGTCGATTTTGGCTGTCATTGTGAACTTATCTGCAAACCTGTATAACAGACGATAGAACTGAGAGATCAATTGCAGAGGGAAAAGGACGGTTTTGCGTGCTTTTACGAGTATTTACAAGGCTCACCCCCCCCTCGATCCCACCCAATCAGCACGAGCCAGGGCGCAATGAGGCTCCCGTCCATGATGCAACATTGGCCGTGCACCCCAGCATTGCAGCTCTCTCACCGCAATAGCAATAATCAGCATCCACATCCACACTGCATCGAAATCCATCGCCTGAGAGAAGGGCTAGATGGGACATCCACGTCGGCATATCAACAAGAGCATGTAGTCGCAAAAGAGCCTGTGGCTGCCGGAATCAAAGCATGTCTAGAACGCACTCAATTGCTCCCTGCGTTGCGTGCCACTCCGAGTGGACTCTGTAATCCCCGGACGTCGACGATGTATTTCTTAGGCAGAACGACCACTTGCGCCTCAGACTTCACCAAGAAGCACCAAAGACAAGATCTCTGTCAAATTGACCATCGCCGGAATGACCTGCCGACCTTGGAACATGTCCTTTGATAACTTGCGAAGTTGGGCAGTAGTACAGTGAACTCTCGTGCCAACGACAAGCTTTCTTGCGTCAAGTCCAGTTGCAAATAGAGATCAGTGAGTCCAGAAGCTCATTATCAAATTCATCTCCAATTACCTACTCCCGATGTCCATTCTAACGATTCCTATTTTCGTCTGCACCATCTTGCCCTCCATGTCCCGTTCCGCTCTGTGGTCCCAGCTGCCCAGATCAAGCCCACCTACCAGCTATTTTTGTTCACCTGCCCTTTCGCCCCGTCTTTTGAGGCCTGCAAGTCATCTTTCTCAAGCTATTCATGCGTCAAAAGTTGTTAGCATAAAAGTGCCTGGCGTACGAACGCAAAGCGCATGGACCGAAATAGCATGTTTACTTGATTCGAAACGTGCTGTTCCCAGGTTTTCAAACATCTTGGCCAGCAAAGGCTTCTATTCTGGCGAACCGGGTAATCAATCTGGGTTCACTAGCTCTATATGTCAACCTAGACGCGTTGGTCGACTTCAGCTTGACAGGAGCTCATGCGCGCTCAGGCGGAGGAAAGAGAATGTTTAAAGGATCGAAATCGCGATGGTTAAATTTTTTTTTAAATCAATCATCCCATTCAATTCTCAGCATCTCAGTCGACTTACATTCCAATTGATACTTTCAAAATAGTCCGTCATGCGCTTTCAATTAGCCACAGTTGTTGTGCTATCTCTCACGAAGATCGAAGCTCTGCGCCCTCGCTCAGCCGCAGTCGGAGCCCACTACCGCGATGCATCTTTCAATAATGCTGCTTCTCTTTCTCGTAGACATGGTCCAAATGGAGACGATGAAGATGGAATGCCCAAGCCCAACCACAAGCCTGTGGGCGGCGCCGGCGTTGCGACTGGAAGCACGACTCCACTACCATCACCAGCAGATCCAATGGCAGGGATGAATGTGCCAGCACCTGCTCGTCGCTCAGCTCATGGACCGGACAGTAATCACGGTGATAGCGATGAGGCACCTTCACTGGCAATGAGACGTCGTCACGGTAAGACTCGAATCGCGCAACCTTTATGATTATTGAATCCCACTTACAATGAACAGGACCAGAAGGCCATGCGGAAGGCGAAGAAGAACCAGCGATCGCAACAACTCATGAACGTCGATCGCCTCATGGTAAGACCTCGATGTTAACAATATCAAAATTAATAGTCAAGCCCGCTAACAGAATGAAGGGCCAGAAGGTCACGCAGATGGGAAATATGATGCTCCACCGAGTGGAGCTGGCGTGGGAGAAGGAAGTGCCACTTCACCGTCTCCGCCTTCGAATCCTATGGCTGGAATGAATATGCCAGCCATGGCTAAGCGTCACGGTCCCGAAGCCCATGCCGATGGAGACGAAGACGTACCAACAACTGGAGCACCGCCATCCCGCCGTTCAGCTCACAGTCCCGAATTTGACCACAGTGATAACGACGTAGCGCCTTCACCAGCGATGAGTAAGCGGCACGGCCCAGAAGGCCATGCCGATGGTGAGGATAAGCCAGTAACCGGTGCAGGTGTTGGAGAAGGCAGTACCACACCAATCATTGACGGTGTGGCCTCGGCCAGATATCGATCAATCCGCCGTCAACTTTCAGGTGGCCTCGCAGGAATTCTCAGCGGCGGAAAGGGAAGCGATGGTTCAAGCTCCGCCTCCGGCTCTTCCCTCGCTGACCTCATCGCTGGCTTGGGCAAAGGTGGCGGAACGGGATCAGGTGGTCTTGCCGGACTGTTATCTGGTCTCGGTGGTGGAGCTGCTGCAGGCAGTGACGCTTCGAATTCCGCTTCACCTGCTGCGGACGATAGCCCTGTTTCTTCTGAATCTTCTAGCAGCGCTGCTGGGTCTTCGAGCGAGGGTGGTATGGCCGATACGCCGGGCATGGGTGCTGGCGCGGCATCCGTGAATGCTGAGCCTTCTGGTGGACAACCAGCTACTGCTGCCGACCCGCCTACCAAGGCTGGTGCTGGGAGCGCGAAGCCACCTGGTTCCACGGCGGATAAACCCGGTATGGGTGCTGGCACGGCCTCTGGGAATGCTGAGCCTTCTGATGATGATTCAGCCACTGCTGCTGACCCGCTCACCAAGGCTGGTGCTGGGAGCGCGAAGCCGACTGGTTCTATGGCTGGTGGTCATTCACATGGTGATTCTCGCCGCGTCAAGCGTGCCTTTACTTCATGAGTTTGATGGAGGGGATGGGGAAGAGTGGACGAATAGAAATCGTCGATGGTCTGAGGTTATGAATAAGGGTGAAATTTTTTTCAGGATATGGGTTCTTGCAAGCAGTTCTTAGCAGTGAACACGGGCGAGGCATTTGAGATAGGATGTATACATACTTAAGTAGTGTCTGTCATGCTGTACATAGTTGACGCAAATTATAAGATACCGTATGTACTGGTATTTTATTTCATCTGATGGTGCGTTTGTTGTCTCGATCTTCTCGAATTTCGAGCGGAGAAGTTAGTGGTCGCTAATTTCGATGGATCACTCGCATTGAACTCGCCTGATTCAGAACAGGCAGAACGTTGTAGGATTGATTAACAAAGGTGCTGCTACAGTGAATGTGAAAGTGTGGTCTGAATTCCACTTGCTAGAAGTTCAAGGTGTTAACACTTGATAATATATGCAAATCGTCAATTCGTGTCCCAACAGACTCCTAAGCTATCTTCCACGTGGTGTTCCCTTGTAACAGAGCCCTTGAGCTAATTGTCGGTCGGCCTAAGACTTAGTGATCTAAATTTATTGAGAAATGATGACCCAGATGTCATTGTGATTATGGGCTATTCGCAGACATCAAGCACGGAACTGATCAATTTTGGAATGTTAGGCTCTCCCTGCCACAGCAGATAATCACCAGTTCCGTGTCCTCCGTCTCGAGGTACTAGTATAGGTATATTATCTGCAACTTGGAATCGATGTTGATAAATGCTGGAGATTGAAAGGAATGATCTTCCTGGAAATATATCAACATCTGAAGTCAGTTCTCACCAAGGTTACAGAAACATGGAGTCTTGGAAACCGGACACGGGATTGATAAAACACTGTGTTGCTATGCCGAATTGTCCGGGTATTAGCGACACAATCAAAAGTTTCCACGATCATCAAAGGTGGTTAATAAATTGAATAATTCGCATTTTCTTGTTCATGGGCCTGTTTCCTATATTTACACGCTCAAGATGACCTCAATAACACCGGCTCAAATCGGCTAAGGGTGAATCCTACGCGAAAGCAGCTCGCTTAGAACGACAGATATTTTGCTGAGGAAGGAGTCTATTGGGTCTTGAACAGCAAGATTGCACAATGGCCAAGGTAGAAGTAGATGAAGTGTTTCGTTTCTTAAAGCGGTCATCAGCATTGAAACCTGGCCGCTGTTGGACTTTATGAATCATACCGTGCGTCACGAAGCTACCGAAGTTCCTGCCGACGATGCAGTGCCATGTAGCACCCTTGCGTTGGTCGAACTAGTTAATGTCAGAAGATGAATTGCTTGTTAGATGTCAGTGTTTGCACACCTCTTTCTTGATGAATTGGGCGATTTCCTGGGCCTGTCAGCTCGAGTCCGTGAGCATTGTTCTTGGACAAACACACCTTCTCAATGTTGAACTTCAGCATGGCATCTTGGGCTGTGGAATCGATATCAGCACACATCCTTTCGAACGATAAATTGATCAAGTCCTACCAACTTCGATGGCTTCCTGTTGCATCTCTTCGCTCTGGAGCAACATTAATCATGGTTCGGGAAGAGTATTCGCGTGGCCACACACCATGTCAGCAGCTTTCACCTGAGCTGAGGTACAGAAGTCAGCAAGCATCTCTGAAGGCGAAGCGGAGATCAGAACTCGTACCCTCCAGCTTTTCCCCGGTCTCCGACTTCTCTAAAGCCATCTTGAATCACGGGTGTAGGGTCAATAGTCGAGTGAGGATGGAAGGGCAAGACACGACAGCGCGGTCTTTGCAACTTCGAAGCCGGCGGAGATTCGAGAACAGTTACGGGTGCAATGGGAAAAGAAGTCGATGTGCGTGGAAGAGGAGAGGAGATATATATGAGGGCTCCTGCGTGACAGGAGAAGATGGCACTCTGAACCCGGCCTGGAAAAAGTGGGTCCTTACTCGTATTTCTTGGCATCGCGCCGAAAGAGAACTTGGCTCGGGCTAGAAATCTCTTTCTCCAACATTGAACTCTCTTCCACTTAACTTTAAACGGACAACCCTGCCGCCGCTGTGATGGAGTCTTCTCGTATCTTTGTGCGAAATCTGCCGCCCAATCTGAGCGAGCATGAGTTCAAGACGCACTTTTCCAAGCAGCATGCCATTACAGACGCCAAATACATTGGGCACCGTAGAATAGGCTATGTAGGCTTCAAGACGCCCGAGGATGCCGTCAAAGCGGTCAAGTATTTTAACAAGTCTTTTCTCCGTATGTCAAGGATCGGAGCTGAGCTGGCGCGTCCTGTGAGTGAGCAGACTCGGTCCGTCATACGTTGTGCCAGCTAATATTCTCATAGGCCAGCGACCACTCCCTTCCTACCAACGAGACTCCTACACAGGCTGTTACTGCCGACCGCGACATCACTGGTCCAAATTCTATAGTTGCCACGCGTCCCACCTCACTCCCTGCTATAGATCACAGAGCAGATAGTCCTTTGAAGAGAAAACGAGAGGAGAAGCCAAAGGATGAGGTCGAAAATCCAAAGCTTAAAGAATTCCTACAAGTCATGCAAAAGCCCTCAAAAAAATCTTGGCAAGACGAAGGCGCAAATCTGCTAGGCGGGCCTGTGAAGGAGGCAGAGCCGGGGCCGCTGACAGCGGGAGCCGAAGCTGACAATGACGATGAGATTCAAACCATCAATAAGAAGCCGAAGCAAGATTTAAGGCAAAGCCAAGAGAGAGCCCGAAGGGATCCATCGCCTGAAATCATGCCTGTGAGGGCAGAAGCACCGCAGATGCAAGCGAGTAATGAGGTGAAATCAGATGCAGACTGGCTGCGGTCGAAGACGAGTCGGTTGTTAGATTTGGTGGACGACGACGACGACGAAGCAGCAACGCCTCGAGCTTTACAAGTAACAAGTACGCACACGGCCACATCGACCACTATAAAGGAGAAAACGCACGCAAAGAATCAATTCGAGAAATCGGCAGAGATTCAAACCGATGCGGAAATGGAAGATCAGCCGGTGAACGCGGACGAAGAAGCTATTCGTTTGAGTAGACGCCTTTTCTTGAGAAATCTTGCTTATAGCATCACAGAGGACGACATACGAGCCGGCTTTGCCCAGTTCGGTGATTTAGAAGAGGTATACACACACCACAACAAACATTCCCCACCCCCACCTCTCTTGTGATGAACACTGATAGGGACAACTTACGCAAAATGCGGTTGATGTTAAGCTCAGAGACAGAATTTTAGTAGATGCTTGTCGTGACTGAAGAGAACCTGGAACCCTTGCTTTTTAAAATCACCAAGATTCCTACTGTCTAGTAACGCTAACTATGATCGTCAGGTTCACGTACCCATGGATGATTCCAAAAAAAATGGGAAAGGATTTGCTTACATACTCTTCACCGACGCCCAAAATGCAATAACTGCCCACAAGACCATGGATGGTTCCATCTTCCAAGGGCGCCTTCTCCACGTATTGCCAGCTGCACCTAAGCGGGAGAACAAGCTTGATGAGTTTGCCATTTCCAAGCTCCCCCTCAAGCAGCAGCGGCAACTTCGACGCAAGGCAGATGCAACAACCATGAGCTTCAATTGGAACTCCCTGTTCATGAACGTACGTCGTTCCTTATTCCTCCAACCCTTGTCGGTTCCCGATCTGCTGACACTTGCAATCCCAGACCGACGCCGTCATGTCCTCAATCTCGTCTCGCCTTGGCGTGGAAAAATCGACCTTACTCGATCCGACCTCGTCGGATGCGGCGGTGAAGCAGGCACTTGCGGAAACACACGTGATACAAGAGTCCAAGTCCTATTTTGCACAAAACGGCGTTGATCTCGAAGCCTTTAAGAACAAGAAGAGGGGCGACACTGCGATACTCGTGAAGAATTTCCCCTTCGGAACCACTTCAGACGAGCTCCGCAAGCTGTTTGAAGAACATGGTAAAGTAATTCGATTTTTGATGCCCCCCAGTGGGACAATGGCAATTGTGGAGTTCGCTGTTGCACCAGAGGCCCGATCTGCTTTCAAGACTCTTGCATATCGTAAGATGAAAGACTCGGTACTCTTCCTAGAGCCCGCTCCAAAGGATGTCTTCACAGGAGCGCCACCAACAATGATCGAAACCCCCGCTGTAGGCACGCTAGCACAGCTAAAAGCCATAGTTCCTAAGCTATCAACCGCAGACCTATTACGTGACGAGGCGAACCCCGAGGTAATGGAAACTGCAACCTTGTTTGTGCGCAATCTCAACTTCACGACTACAACTCTCCGCATGACGCAAGTCTTCTCCCCTCTCGAAGGTTTCCTCTCGGCACGGGTCAAGACCAAGACAGACCCCAAGAAGCCGGGCCAAACTTTGAGCATGGGCTTCGGCTTCCTAGAATTTCGCAGCAAGGAGCAAGCCCAGGTTGCGCTTGCAGCTATGAACGGCTGTGACCTTGATGGCCACAAACTTGACATCAGAACCTCACAGAAGGCACTAGATGCTGGAGTTGAGCGCCAGAAGGAGGATAAAGCACGAGCAATCGCAGGGCGTAGGACGAAAATCATCATCAAGAATCTGCCATTTGAAGCCACCAAGAAAGAAGTTCGTTCGCTATTTGGTGCCTTCGGACAGCTTCGCTCAGTGCGTGTTCCTAAGAAATTCGATAGTACTACGAGAGGTTTCGGATTTGCCGAATTCACAACTCCTCGTGAAGCTCAGAATGCTATGGATGCTTTGCGCAACACTCATTTGCTCGGACGTCGCCTAGCTCTCGACTTTGCTGAAGCTGATGCAGAGGATGCAGAGGAGGAGATTGAGCGGATGCAGAAGAAAGTGGGGTCTCAAATTGACAAAGTGGCCGTTCAAAAGCTCACTGGAACGGGCCGCAAAAAGTTCAACGTTTCAGGAGATGATCCAGAGGGTGCTTGAATGTGGGAAGATGTTGTGGTATGGCTGAGATGGTGGCTGGTCGGAGGCGTGCTTCCTAATGACCCTTGCTTCGCCCTGGCAGCACACATCTCTAATGATAATAATCACGCGGCTCAAAATGGTATGTTTCACCGGGTTTTCCAGGTCCGGCCAACTGTTTTGACATGCGCAAAGCCGCTGTTTCACAACAGCTATCAACAAAGAAAAATGTATGAACGGGGTCATGGAATTGATCGTGTAGTCCCCGCCCATCTTGGTTTCAGCCTTCTCACTCCATCGAACCAGGGTTCCAGAAGATTGTTGTGTTCGCCAGTCTATGTCTGAGAAATCCAGCCCTCGGACATGGTTGAGAACAGCATTTGTTAGTCTAATGTGGGTTAATGCTCCTCTGCAAGCCTCCCGGGTCAATGCCGAAGGTTGCCATTTTCGTCCGCCAAGGAAGCCTCCCTTGCCTCTCTGGCTAGCAGGCAGCCGGTTGGGCCATCTTGATGCTCACCGCGAATTGTCATCGGGCGAGCTATGGGCCTTTTGCAGCAGGCGAAAATAGTGGGTAGGATCAGTGTGAGCCCTGCCTTGCCTTGGTAGATTGTACGGCTGCATTTAGGCAGGCCAGCCAAACCTGGTCTTAGATGAATCGCAAATTCACCCGGGACTATTAAGCTGAACGAATTCCTTAGACCTCATTCTCGAGCCATAGATCATCATTCGTTTAATTCTTATTCACCTTTTGCGCCCTCCATCAACACGTTCACACTCATTAGTCCCGGTGACCGAGGTAGTTCCTTTTTTACAATAACACAAACATGCCATTCTATAATTCTCTGCCATCTAACCCTGCCGAATACGAACAACATACCATGAACGACCGCCCATTCGGCATATCACTGGATCACGAAAAAATGCCTCTTATTCTACCGTCCAACGCACTTCCATCAAATGCCCCGACACTACCTCAACTCGAAGAGTACGGAGTCCACAGTCGTTCTTATCAAGGCCGGTGTAGTAGTCGTCAAGAAGAGCTCCTGGACCACGACTATCAAAGGTCTGGACAACCATTCTCGCCGGCTGAGAGTGCTTTCATCAACGACTTCGGACGTGGCAAATATCCCAACGTCAAAGGCAAGTCGGCAGAGGACATCATCAAGGAGGCTAACCGGCTGTGGCGCCGCCTTCTCCGGTGCAAGCCCTACTCCAAGTATCGGGAGCGCAAACCAAAGGACAACCCAACGTCACAAGACATGAAATGGCCGGAAAACCTGGAGGTCGCGTTTTGTCAAGGTGAGAAACCAGTATCGACATCTGACCGACGCGTTTGCTGATCAAACGCGTACAGCTCTGATTATTTACCCACCGGTTGGCCGCAGAATGGTGGCGTCTGGAGACAGCAACAAAGCTCGCGGACGCAATGAGCTTATCGCCGATTTTATTCAGAGGTACACGGGTGAGCCCAGAACAAGGAAACAGGTCTCAAGCCACATTCAAGTCTTGAAGCCCATGGTCAAAGAAGATCAAGTTGGTATGCTATCACGTGAGGTCGAAAAATAGAGGCAGCACAAACTGACCCTTACTGCAGTGACCGATCACCTCGCTGTACCGGAACACAAGAGCCTTGGCCACAGAGGCCGCCATAGTCGGCGGATTTCAATTGCTTCCACTCCTTCCACTCGCTATTCATCCCAGGACAGTGTACAGGTCCCTCATCGGAGTGCGAGTATGCTTCCAAGCTCGTATCGCTCCATGTCCTACACTCCAGCCCGATCTATCTCACCGATGAGACTGTCTACGCCTGCGCCTGCGTTCATGTATGAGCCGATGCATTTTGAAATGTTCATTCGCGACAGCTCGCGAGGCGAATCTTCACTCCCTCTCCACACGTTCACTAGCTTCAGCCACTCTCAGGCCCGCCTTGAGGATTTGCATGTTGCGGACACGATAGATCTGTGCCATCAGCTACCACAGTTGTCATCGATTCTGTCGTCCGAGGATCTGTCCAGCTCGCAAATCATCGTTGCTGAGTCGAGATTGCGACTCATGTCCGACCATCTTCCCAAAGGAGCCGAGCTCGGAATTCAATTCGAAGTGAATAGCTTGTGCAACCTTGGGATCTACGAGGACTTCACTTGCGAGACGAGGTTTTTCGAAGATGGAGAGTCAGTCTGTGAGCCGATACATGGCCGTATTGATTTCAGTGCTCACTTCCAACGCTTGGGCAACATACAATTCGGTAGCGATTTTTGGGCTCGAAAGGTCATTGGGACAGCTCAACAATTGCGCAGAGTGGATGAACTGAGAAATAAAGCCGACGACCTCCGCTCCTGTGGCTTGGATGGCGGCATGAGCGAGCTTGCAGACCCCCTTGACGATGAAGCTCGAGAGACAGAAAACGAGGTGAGGAGCTCTATTAGAGGGCTAAACGGCTTGCAAGAAGTCAGCGCCCGCTTCAAAGCCACCGGTGAAAAGGTGCGCCTATTCATTATCTGCTGGAATTTCGAGCAACAACTTGGTGAGGGCGAGGCGTCAACAACATGGAGAAACGTCACAATTGGTTCCTCTCAAAACAACATGGAATCGGCACAACAACTGCAGCTTCCTTTCTTCCGACAGGCTGTTCTCCGCAACAACTCCTTCGGTCCCGGATCCTCGGTCGAAGACGTCTCTTGCATTCTACCTCCTCATATGCAGGCGCGGCCCAATCGCCGCCATTCATACAACCCACACCAAGTGGAACAAACTCATTTTGGGTCTATGGAACCTTCCGATCTGCCTTTGGACTACACAACATCAACCATGGCTTTCAATGCAGGCCTCCAAATGTCCTTCGATGCACCTCTGCAAGTCTCGTTCAACAGCACATTTAGTAACACTCCCACGCTCGGTCCCTTTGATCCGGCCTTCGATCACCAAAACGCGACCGCGGGCGCTCAGACGCCTTATCAAACCACGCCGTGGCAGACACCCTCCGCTTTCACCAATGGGACTCCCTACAGCACAACCTCGTACTTTTCACCGCAACCACATCACCACCACAACTCCACAGTGGTGGAAGACGACCACTCCTTAACCTCCTACACCTTCAACAACACCCACACCTCCCGCCACCACTCCGAATCCCCCTTCATGGGCGGCCACAATGACAACACCTGTAGCGGCTCCGTCGTTTCAAACAGCGCTTACGATTCCCACACTTCGAGCGCTTATTCCGCGTCCCCATTCGTCCCTATTCTTGATTCTTTCGCCGAGGAGATGGGGAATGGTAGTGGGGCGGTTAAGAGAGCGGAGAGTACGGGGTTGCTTGTGAGTGAGAGGAGACATTCTGGTGTGCCTGGCGATGGTGTAGCGGGATTTTTGGGGGCGCCGGTGGGGTGTCCTGAGGGGAGGAGGGGGAGCATGCAATATTGACGAGAGGCTTTTGATGTCGGCTGGGTTTGGGTAGTGAGGGTTGAAGGTGGAGGGGAAGAGGAGGAAGTAGATAAAAGGTGTGAGTGCATCGTTTTCCTTCTAGCATTTCCGGGGTGAGAAGGCATGGAGCACGGATGGCGTCGTTTCCGTCATGTTTTCTTCTCTCTTCGGCATTGGAGAAGTGGTATGGCATGGGAATGTATTTGCGTTGTTTGGCATGGCATGGGAACTTTTCTTTCCATCATTCATCTCTCTGCATAACTCGGCATGGTTGGACCTGGTACGGATTCAAGACTGGTTTGGCACTTGCGGTTCTTTCACTCTGCAGGACATGGAGGCGGGCGGAACCTTTATGATTTGATGTCCGTTTTCTCATAGTGGCGAAAATATTTTGTAATAATTTGTATGCAGCAGGCCTTGTATATCTTCACGATTTGTAGTATATTCAGTAGTCAGTTGCTGTTAAACGCGTGATTTGTACATACCACCAAGAACTTATCCTAAAAAGTGGATTCTACATTTCAGCCGCAATATTTGAACTTTCTACACTTTGATTGAACTTCTCGAGTCACCGTAGAGAAGGGATGCGACTTCTTCGGCAATGGCGAGGCTACTCGTTAAACCGGGCGACTCAATCCCAAGGAGATTGACGAAATTGTCGACACTCTTTTCCTTCTTGACGTAGAAATCGATGAATCCTTTCCCAGCGACAGCAGATGCCTCGCCCAGTTTCGGTCGGATGCCGCAGTAATCCAAGCCAATGGCACTGCGGTCGATTCCGGGGAGGTAAATCTGTATATCGTCGATTGCCTCTTTCAGTCGCGAATCATTCACCGTGTAATCATTTGGGTCATTGACCCACTCGACATCTGGGCCGAAACGAACTTGACCACCCATGTCGACTGTAAGATGTGTACCTAACCCGCCGTGACCGGGCACGGGAGCTGGATACACAAGCGTCTTTGGTTTCGGGTGAGAGGCCGAATAGGAGAAATAAGATCCCTTCGCATAAAAGGGTTTCCGATACTCCGACTCCGGTAAAATCATATTCGACAATGGGATTGCGAAGAGGCCGGCCGAATTTATCAAGGTTTCGGCCGTGACGCATGATTCTTCCTCCGAATCTGCGAATCTCGTCCAGATTTGGAACCCGGAGTTGCCGTTGGAAAGGGGAACGATGCGCGTGACTGTGCTTTGGCAGGCTAGTGTCCCTCCAAGGTCTTCAAAGGATCCTTGCAGGTACTGCATGTAGCTGTGGCTGTCGACGATTCCGGTGGTTGGGGATTCGAGGACACCTGCTTCGGCGCGGACATCTGGTTCGCGGCGTCTCGCTTCTGAGGGAGAGACGAAGTGAGTCGGTACGCCGATTGATGTTGCGAAATGGTGTAATTTTTGGAGTTCGCTCATCTGTTGGTCGTCTTGTGCGACGATCCATTTCCCGCAATTTTTGTGGGAGATGTTGTTTTCTTCGCAGAGCTGGTAGAGGAGTTGTTTGCCTCGGAGACAGAGTTTTGTTTTCAGGGAGGTGGGACCGTAGTAGAGACCTGCGTGGATTACCTGATCAGGTAAGACAAGGCTGAACGGATATGACTGTTGTCACGTTTTTGAGACTTTGTACCTCTGAATTCCGGCTGCTCGTTTCTGTGCCCACGGAACCATGTTTCTCGATCAAGGCTACTGATGCTCCGTCTCGGGATTGCAGTTGGCGTGCTACTGCCAGACCGACGGCTCCTGCTCCCACGACAGCGTGAGTGAAATCTGCGCGGCGCGAGACGGATGTGGAAAAGAATCGTTGCTGGCGGACGAGGTGTCCCACAAGGCGAGGCGCATACATGATGAACGGAATGCTCGGAACGCTTGGAACGCTCAATGGAAAAGCGGAACAGAGAAAGCAAGGGCGATGTAGTGATCAGGGAGTGAATGAGTGATGATTCTGGTGGCAAGTCCCATATCGGTCAGGAAGCGAGATATCGGCAAACCTGAAGCGTATTTCCACATCCGGCAAAGTCAAATGCATGGAGCAGCAGAAGCCAATCATCTTCTAGCCACCAGCTTCGAACCAACATCAGCCTGCCCCGAGCGACATGCCACGGCCACGGCGATGGCGATGGCCCCTGCTCGGATGCACCTCCGGAGCTTCGGTACCAGTCGCATTCCGGACTTGAATCCAGGAAAGCGTACGTGCGCCATGCCGGCTGTGGAGAAAGGAGGTCGGTGATCCTGAAACGTGACTACCGGTCTGAGAGATACGCAGTGCCACAGTACTTTCGAGTCGACGGGCAGCTTATCTGCAGCACGTGAGGGTTGGACGGAATTGCAATGACGTTGGTCTGGACTGTAGCAGCACGTGACTATCAGTCTGAGAAATACGCAGAGCCGCAGTACTTCCGAGTCGACGGGCAGCTTATCTGCAGCACGTGAGGGTTGGACGGCATTGCAATGACGTTGGTCTGGCTGCGCAGAGCTCTCCAGCCTCCCTCGTTCGGGAGAGCCAGAACCAGTTTGAGCCCAGGTAGCGGGGCATATCGATGCATCTTGCCCCGTGACATGCCATGAGCTGTAGCTGGAGCAGTCCTCCTCAACCCCGACCACTTCTCGACGTCCTCCTCGCCTTCACTCGCCGCATTCGCCTCAATTGCTTCCACCATGGCTTCCTCAGGTCCAGCTCCGGACGCAGGCCCCACTCCAACCAACATCCTCAAGGACAAGGCCAAGCATCCCTTCGCCGGTCTGCGCCAGAAGCTCAAGGACACAAAGGTCTAGTCAATTGCGCTTCTCTTGCTCTTACGCGCTGACAGACCCGTCAAGTTGTACGACGTCAAGATCCATGCAACCCACGCAAAGCATAAGATCGGCAAGTTCGGCAACCTCTTCAATCCCAATCACCGTCATGATGAGGAGCACGAACAGGCCACCGACGAGAAGCGCAACCGGATCGCCGAAGGCCATCGCTTCAATTCCTTCGCGCCAGAGCGTATGGGCAACGACATCAAGTGGTATGTGGACGGCCGAGACTACTTCTGGGCTGTATCCGTGGCATTGGAAAAGGCAAAGGAGACCATATACATCGCCGATTGGTGGCTCTCCCCAGAGCTCTTCTTGAGGAGACCTCCCTACTTCAACCAGGAATTCCGACTCGACCAAATCCTCAAGCGCAAGGCTGAGCAAGGAGTCAAGATTTACATCATCGTGTACAAAGAGGTCGAGGCTGCCCTCACATGCAACAGTCAACATACAAAGAGGTCGCTCATGGGCATGGTCGTGAAGGGGCAGCCAGGGTTTGAAAATATCAAGGTCATGAGGCATCCTGATCACAATGTCTTCGAGAACTTGGGTGATATGACCTTCTACTGGGCCCATCACGAGAAGTTCATTGTGATAGACTATGCCATGGCTTTCATTGGCGGTCTGGATCTTTGCTATGGCCGTTGGGATTCTAAGCAGCACCCACTTGCCGACGTTCACCCAGGAGGCGTTGAGCATGAAGTGTTTCCGGGTCAAGACTTCAACAACAACCGCATCATGGACTTCCAAGGCGTCGACGATTGGAAGTCCAACGAGCTCTCGAAGGCAGAGTATGGGCGTATGCCTTGGCATGACTGCGCAATGGGTGTCATTGGACCTTGTGTACTGGACATTGCCGAACATTTTGTTTTAAGATGGAATTTCTGCAAGCGTGATAAATACAAGCGAGACGACCGATACGATTGGTTGACCATGGAGGGTCGGGAGGGAGAAAACGAGGACTTGATCGCCGTTCAGAGGCCGAAGTTTCCAGTAGGTGAATACATTCACCACCCTCTGTCGCCAATCTCTTCAAAGGGCTTGACCAATGCTGGCACTGTTCATGCTCAAATTGTAAGAAGTAGCGCAGACTGGAGCAGTGGCATCCTCGTGGAGCACAGTATTCAGAACGCGTACTGTGAGGTGATTCGGAACGCCCAGCATTTTGTTTATATTGAGAATCAGTTCTTCAGTAGGTTTGGAATGTCTACATCAGTAATCACTTGCTAATTGATACACAGTCACGGCTACCGGTGACGAGCAGGCTCCGATCCACAATGTCATTGGAGCTGCCATTGTCGACGCTGTGGTTCGCGCGGGACAAGAAGGTCGAAAATTCCGTGTCATTATTGTCATTCCAGCAATTCCAGGCTTCGCTGGTGATCTACGGGAAGACGCAGCCATCGGCACCAGGGCCATCATGGATTACCAGTACAAATCGATTTGTCGTGGCGAGCATTCCATTAAAGAACGTATCAGAGCACAAGGAGTCAATCCAGATGAACACATTTTTGTTTTCAACCTAAGATCATACGATCGTCTCAACACAACGCCTGCGATGAAGGCACAAGAAGAAAAATCGGGTGTCAAGTACCAGGATGTGCAACGCGCTGAAGCTGAAGAGATCATGGGCAGCGACATTCATCGCGACGCTGAGGACGACCACGGAAAAACCGACGACGCTGGCCATCTTAAAGAAGAAGAAATTGTGGACAAAAAACGCAGGTTCGAAGCTCAACGAGAATCCGCCGGGCTGCATGAGGGCGGTGATCAGAAATACAGCGACGATTCTATTGCCAAAAATGCTATGCTTGGTCAGAAACTCGTCAGCGAAGAGCCGTGGGACCCTAAAAACGAAGAACAGGAAAAGGAGAACTTCTTCCAGGAAGAACTCTACATCCATGGAAAGCTTTTGATTGTGGATGATCGAACTGTTATTTGCGGAAGTTCAAACATCAACGATCGATCACAATTAGGGTTCCACGATTCGGAATTGAGTATTGTCATGCAAGACACCAAGATGCTGGAGTCTACAATGGATGGTCAGCCATACAAGGCTGGACACCATGCCGCCACCATGCGAAGGACGTTGTGGAGGGAACATCTGGGTCTTCTGCCCCCTCAGGAGTTGGATGCCAGTCGTGATCCAAACGCCCAACCTCCAGGCGACGGAGTGAACGATGTTATGGAAGGAGAGGAGTATGAATTCGTTGCTGACCCATTGAGCGACAAAGTGTGGGATTATTGGATGAAATGCGCCGACACCAACACCGAAGTCTTCCGAGACCTCTTCCATGCGGATCCTGATAACAGCAGTGAGTATTCTTTCCTCAAGTAGTCACAGAAGCCGAGCTAACATAAACGACAGTTCTCAATTTCGACGATTACGCCGCCTACATCCCCAATCCCAAGAAAACAGACAACGATTACAAGCAAGGACATCTCTTTGCGACGCATCTGAGTGCCATGGAAGTTAAGAAACAACTTGATCGTATACGAGGGCATCTCGTGTGGATGCCGTTGGACTTTTTGAAGGATGCTGAGATGGCGGAGAAGGGGTTGCAGGTTAATGCTTACACCGAGTCTATCTATACCTAGGAAACCGGAGTGCTGCTGTGGTGAGGCTTGACTGGATGTTTGAAGGCATGAAGGTGTCCTGGAATTACATCTTGGTGTTGGGCGTTTTCTGAAAAGCATCGGGCACGAGGGCGATGAGAGACGCGACGGAGAGGGACGATGTTAACGCCATATTGATTCAACGCATTTGATTCCCACTTGTTAATTCCTTCCTCTGCGCTCTTATGTCTGGCCAAAGAGTCGTGTGAGCCTGATCAGGACCTTCATCAATTTTTCGCGTGTGAAATCAGAGGTCTGTTGTGGAGACTCATTTGCAATTACTAGGGACAGAAGACACGTAGGGTCACTGTTTGGAGCGTGAAATATGCGATGAACTCCCAGCATGGATCCCCATAGATACAGCTCATAGATATGTTCGAGGCGACTTCCGATGAGGATATTTATAGTCAACGGGGGTCATTGCGGACGTCTTGCCCCTTTGGATTCCAAGCGGTGAGGTGCTCGCTTGATGGTGTTCATGGCGTTCGCTGGTCTTATCTTCACGAAATGGAGACTTCTCGCTGACCGGGTCCTTCAAACCGAGCACTTGAGCATCTTAGAAGTCACGTTGGATCTTGTTCTGAACGTGCTGGTGCTGGGCTTCTTTGTCTCAGGCTCTGCAATCAGTCCTGGCCGGGGTGGGCTGTCTGTCTCAGTCTTGCATCTTTAATGTCACACCAGCACAGCTCTGCATTTATACGTCGGCGTTTCCTGGTTGACTTCACAACTTCGAGCTTCGTTTGCTCTGCGTTGTAAACACCGCCCGATCGTGCACTGATACATGTGTCCTGGGTTCGATGCTCCGAAAACACCGAAGCTTACCTAGCCTCCAGCAGCGCTGTCTTGTGCACCGCAGGGGAATGCACCAACTAGCACTAGATGCGCGCCGACATGCGATCCACCTTCAACCACACGAAATGCCAGCTGCGGGCGCCGCAAGGCAAGCATCGACTCGATGCGTGGGATTGTAAGCAAAGCAATGGGTTATCTCCTGACGTCCCAACGTAGAGTTCGCAGCCTTTTCTCTTATCGCTGGTCTGCAGGCCTCGGACACGCAGTACAGTACCAAGCCGGTCAACGAGCCGAAAGTGGTTATGGACGTCGCAGTGGAGAGTCGCACCGCGCTTCTGTGGCGCGAGAGGGAGAGGCGGCGGATGGAAGCTTATCTCGGATGCGCCGAGACGCGGGCGCACGCTCAACGGTGATGGTCGCCGTATGCAAGGCAGGCTGATGCTGGGGCTGGGGTAGGAGGTAGGAGGTAGGAGGGAGGTAGGAGGTAGTAGGAGATACGGAGTAGCGCTGGTCTGGAAGGCCAAGATGGAAGACTTCTGGCTTCGACGTGCATTTCGCCTCCTGGATGCCTGAGTCGCCGTCCACAGCCGTGGTTATCGCTCCAGCTTGCACATGGATGCAGGACCATTGATCGCGATAGGAAGCTGGTGGGAAGCTGGTGGGAAGCTGGTGGAGGGTGGACCCATACCCATACCCATACCCATACTGTATGCTCCCAAGGGTCTTCTGTACTGCTACTGGTTCGCCCATTGTTCTCCACGTCGATCTCTCGACCACCACCGCCGACGGCAAATTTAACTACTTTCACGCCTCAAAAGGACGCTCGTCGCGCAAACGAGGCATGTTCGCAGGAGAGGACCTTTTCCATCCACCTCCAGTTCCCTCGACTGCATCCCGACACCTTGGAGCCCGGCTTCCCCATCAACGAGGGACGCAATGGCCCAGCACACGCCTACTCCAGCCGAGCATCATGTAAGCCCAGATCTGGCATTGCACGCTTCGCACGAGCACTCTCACCAACATCTTCACCACGATGCTCGTGCCGAAAAGGGCCGAGCCGACGACGTTGTGTACTCGGCGGGAACAACGGCGGAGAAAAGCATCATCCCTGATCAGGATCCCCTCGATAACGTCGTGCATCGAAGAGAGCACGCTGGAGACCACGTCCCCAACCACGGCGTGACTGGAAAGGAAAATGACATCGCCTTCGATGATAGATCTTACGATGCCGAGAAAGGCGAGATCGCGTCGTCCGGCGAGGAGAAGGACCCCAAAAACCACCAGTTTGCCCATTTCTACGCCAAGTACCGCATTTTCGTTCACCTCTTCTTCCTGCTGCTCTTCACTGGATGGTGGATCGCCGGCTTGGTCCTTCATCGTAATGACAAGAACTGGATCATACCATTCCTCCTCTGGCTGGCCATCACCCTCCGCATCATCACCTTCCACGTCCCCATCACTCTGGTCACAAAATCTATGCGATGGGTGTGGAAGAACACTGGCGTACGAGTGCAGCACTTGATTCCTGAGAAGCTGCGGGTTCCGGCCGGCGCTGCGTTGGTCATTGCCGTTATCATCATTGGAGCGATGGCGAGTCCCGAAGTTGCGGATAATACGAGGGAAAACAGGGCCGTTAGTTTGTTTGGCCTTGCCGTCTTTATCTTTGGGCTTTGGGCGACTTCGAAGAATCGGAGCAAGATTGTCTGGCACACGGTGAGTTCACTTTCATACTCCCACGATTCACAGATCTTGATTTCAGATTTGACGTCTGGTTCTCGCTCGGATTCACTCGGCATGAAATTGACGAGTGGAGCGGGTGATCAGTCTCTGCAATCCGTACTAATTTTGTCTGCAGGTTATTGTGGGAATGCTCGTGCAATTCATCGTTGCTCTTTTCGTGCTTCGAACCAAGGCCGGATATGACATCTTCAACTTCATCTCAGAACTTTGTCGCCTTCTCCTCGGCTTTGCCAACGACGGTATCATCTTCTTGACTGACAAAACTGTTCCAAAACTTCCATGGTTCTTGATTAGTGTGCTGCCAGCGATCATCTTCTTCGTCGCGTTCGTACAAATGCTCTACTACTGGGGTCTTGTCCAATGGTTTATCGGGAAGTTTGCCGTCTTCTTTTTCTGGTCGATGCGAGTGTCTGGTGCTGAAGCGGTTGTTGCTGCTGCCAGTCCTTTTATTGGACAAGGAGAAAGTGCTATGTTGATCAAGCCTTTCGTTGCCCATCTCACGCAGGCGGAATTGCACCAGATCATGTGTTCTGGATTTGCTACTATTGCTGGATCCGTGCTGGTGGCCTATATCAATTTGGGTGTCAACGGCCAGGCTTTGATCTCGTCCTGCGTCATGAGCATTCCGGCGTCTCTGGCGATCTCGAAGTTGAGGTATCCCGAGACTGAGGAGACTCTTACGGCTGGTCGCGTTGTTATCCCAGATGATGACGAACATAAGGCTGCCAACGTCATTCATGCATTTGCCAATGGTCAGTCTCGAATCTCAATTGAATTCACAACCCCCTTACTGACACGCAAAAGGTGCATGGCTTGGCCTTAAAATCGCAGGCATGATCGTGGCAACTTTGCTGTGCATTATTGCACTTGTCGGTCTGGTTGATGGCCTTCTCACGTGGTGGGGCCGTTACATCAATATTGGCCCAGGTCAATACGATTTGACTCTGGAGTTGATGCTAGGATATATCTTCTATCCAGTCGCTTTCCTCTTGGGTGTTCCTCGAAGCAACGGGGATCTACTGAAAGTTTCAAGGCTGATCGGCATCAAAGTCATTGAGGTTTGCATCCTCAGCCTGCCTGATTCTCCTCAAATAACTAACCACAATACCCAGAACGAATTCGTCGCTTACGCCGCTCTCCAGTCTGAGGCGCAATATCAGTCTCTCAGCTTGCGCTCCCGTCTGATCGCAACCTACAGTCTCTGTGGCTTTGGCAACCTCGGTTCTTTGGGCACTCAAATCGGTGTTTTATCCCAAATCTCCCCCGGTCGCAGTGGAGACGTCTCCCGCGTCGCTATCAGCGCTTTAATCAGCGGTATCATCTCGACGCTGAGTAGTGCGTCTATTGCTGGTCTCCTCGTCACGGATCAAGCTCAATTTTTTACACCGCCGGCGGCTTCGAATACGACTGCTTCTGCGTAGTTACTTTGTTGAGATGAGAGGATGGAGAGATGGAGTTACTTCTCCATTGATGTAGAAACACGTCTTGATGTTTTAATCAAATGGTAATTCCTGTCAAACGATCAACATAGTGCTGTGAGATGATGTGGGATGGGATCAGGTTTTTGAGACACACTGCTCATCCTGAGGAGGCCGCGGAAACGGTCACAATAACAGTACAGACGAGTTCGTCTCCACACAGAAACATATTGCCCGATTGTTCCATATTTGCAGAAAAGTATTACCCCTCCCCCTTCGCCCCTCCAATCCAATTGGAGCCACCAAGCATGGCGGCATTATCCATCTCACAATATCCAATTGATCAGCAGCAGGCCGCGCTCGGTTGTGAGTCATGCCGCAGAATCCTTTCATATCAAGTCCGTGATTTATTGTGTGTAAGGGTTACAGATTGTGGATGGCCTACTTCTGTAGACTATCACGTTGGTCGCTTCCCGAACTTTTAGTCAAAAGATATCAAAATCAACAATAGGTTCCTACATACGTCTGTCTCCCAGCAACATCCATTTCCACCCTTATGTAGGGAGGAAGAGAAATAGAAAGCAACGAAACACTTTCTCACATTATCACGCTCTAGACATCCGAAATATCACCTTGCGCAAAAGCGACGGAGGAAAGGCAAAAAGAGAAGATCTGCATTGCATGCAGGCGTTGGAGAGCCCAACGCGGGGGTCGAACCCGCAGCCTTGAGATTACTCACCTCGGAGTAAGAGTCTCACGCTCTACCGATTGAGCTAGCCGGGCGGTTGATGCGCTGTTGCCCACAAGTTTAAATATATATTATCAATGTTGTGAAATTGTGTATCCGCGGGTACGGCCTAGTTCTTTTTGGCTTGTTCTTCCATCTCTCAAGGTACGCCTTCGACATTGGGTTGCGTCTTTCTACAGATTTTTTTCAGAGTCTAGCAGCAAACCTCAGCTCTGCTTTCCAGCGAAAGAAAATGGCTAGTAGCCAGGAGTAAAATAATCCTGTTCTCGCGTCGAAAACGAGCAACCCTATAGATTTCCAGGCCGCTCGCGATTACCTTGAGCACTGCCAGCGTTGATAGTAACTAGCCGCTTACGATTACGATTACTCTTTACTATTCTACCTCAATTTGGGCTAACGCCCTCACTTATCACATATGTTGGCCAGCCATGCGCTCGACTTGTCCACATCGCACAGTTCGGCCTCGTGCTGCTCTCCTTCTAGCATGTGCAATGGGCCCGGTCCGTACTTCTTAACGTGAACCTCGTGGAGAGAAAAGATCTCGGGTATTGCTTCGGCATTGAGATCTTTCTTTTTCCGGTTTGTCAAGCGCACAAACGGAGAATCTGCGTTCAATACGACTTGCGTCTTCTTGCCGCCGATTTCGACATCTAGTCTTATGGAAGAGACACCAAGCCCATGCGGCTTCTGCCACCCGAGTACCCTGGTGAAGTAGGCAAGAGTGAATTCACTCAGACCCTGCAGATGTTTTGGATGCGCCCACCTCCCCATCTCCTCATGGTCTCATCTCGGGGCCAGCGACCAAGTGGCCAGACGTGAGTCTCGCTCTGGATATCGTCGAAGCCGGCAGCTGCGAGGAGAGAGGAGAAGGTGTTGCTGACTTCAAGATTGAGACCCAGGTTCGAGGCGACAGACACCATACTCGTTGACCAAAGCACCAGCGGGGAAGACGATGCTGCAGAGCCGTCATCGCGACCTACTACCAATCAGTCCGAGTCTTTTCTAACATCATGGACTTGATAAAAACTGACGAGCAGGAAATTTTAGATCCTGAAGCTCGATCCATCCTCCAGGTTCCAGATGCGTGAATGACTGCTCGATGAATGTCGCCCTATTCTTAATTCTATATACAATCAGATTTCTCCTCAAAGTTCAGTCGTCCTCCGCATCCTCGATAAAAAACCGACAATCTGGCGGCACATAATGGGGCCGCACTGGGCTCAGATCCGTCCCAATAAGCGTCGCACTCGGATACTCCTCTGCATGCTCAATCGGCCAAACACCCTCCCAGTACCTACGTCCAAAATGCGATGCACATCTTTGGCTATCGATGCACCATGTAGACTGCCGTTGAGAGTCATGTGGAAGAGGTAATGCTGCAGATCTACTCTACCGAGTTCCGATTCGTCATTTGGGCGATGGTATTGTGCTCGAGTATTTTCAGAATGGTAATCTCGTCCATGCTCTTCTTTGAAGGCGTACGCGCTATCCGAAAGAGATGCAGTCTGAGTTGAGGCAAAAGAGCCAAGCGCACTATCTCCATCGCTCGGATCGGTAGAGTCGTCTGGTTCAGCAATACGACCAGTCCATATCAAGTGCGCATGTTCGATGGTCGCGTGAGGTGCGGTTAAAGATGTGGTTAGGAGAAAGGATCGTTGCGGGGCCTGACTGGCTTACTAATACAGGATGTCATGGCGGCAATCTCAATGGCTAGTTCGTGCAACGGTCTTTGCACAACCCAATTCGGTGGACAGTGTATTGCTGAGTAGGCGTGCAATTGCCGGAAGGCATCCTCCAGACTGTCACCTTTGCGTTACGACTTGACATCTGTGAATTCGTGGCGAAATCGCGACAGGACCCAGAGTGTCAGGACCAGTAACAAGAGGCACAGGATACACAGTTGTGTTTGCAGGCGCTCAACAACCTACGGATAATGCATGGCGGACGAAATTTGAAACAACGACTCAGAAGGAAACAACGGGCTTGAAGCCAATCTCAGGTTAGTGCTTTTGTGGCAAGTTGTTGAACTTGCCGGCCATCTCTCTAGCAGAGATGATCTATGATATCCACCCGTTCCTAAACCTAGAAACCAAATCTATGGCCAGACATTCCACACGTTAAGTGTACCAATGCCTCCAAACGCCGAACCTTGACTGATGAAGCCGGGGTATGTAATTCTTGTTGAAAAGCCTAAAAGTGCGGAAAGAAAATCATGAAATCAAAAAAGACCGTCGATCTCACCAGTTTCGGCATTGACATCGACATTCAGGTATCCTGGCGCAGTGGGCAGTCCTGGAATAGTCTGAATGTCAGCCGCCAAAGCATAGAAGTACCCAGCACCAGCTGCGAGCCTGACATCTCTGACAGGGACAGTGAAGCCAGTTGGTGCTCCCTTGAGAGCTGGATCATGACTGAGGCTGTATTGGGTCTTTGCAACACAGAAGGGCAGGTTTCCGAAGCCTTGCTTGACGTAGGTATCGATCTATCGGGTTGAACATTAGTGCTTGCCTCTTTGCGTCCGAACACGACGGTTCTGCGTACCTTCTTTTGAGCCAATTCCGAGAACTCGACTTTGTCTGCACCGTAGAATTTCTGTGCGATGGCCTCGATACGATCCAAAGGTGTGTTGCCTTCTGTCTCATACAAGAGCTTGTAGTCTTCCGCGTTGGCCGATGCAGAAGCTTTGATGACGCCCTCAGCCAGATCGACGGCGCCAGCACCTCCTTGAGCGAAGTGATCTGCAGGAATAGCGTCTAGAGCACCAGCAGCAATAGCCTCTTCCTTGATAACCTGAATTTCTGCGTCGGTGTCGGTGTTAAACTTGTTGATTGCAACGATAACTGGTACTCCGAAGCTTTTGGCGTTCTCGATGTGCTTCTTGAGGTTGACACAGCCGTTTCTCAAGATTTCCACATTCTCTGTCCTGTACACCTCGTGGAGTTGGCCACCGGGCGAGATCTCAGGCCCACCGCCGTGTACCTTCAATGCACGAACAGTGGCTACAATGACGATACAGTCGGGCTGAAGACCTGACGAGCGGCACTTGATGTTGAAGAATCGCTCTCCTCCCATGGTGAAATCGAAACCGGCCTCGGTTACAACATAACCGACCTTGTCGTTATGTTCCTCATCTGGTTCTGTTCCAGCGAGCTTCAATGCTAATCGATCGGCAAGAATACTTGAGTTTCCAACCGAGATGTTGGCGAATGGGCCTGCGTGGACGAATACGGGTGTGCCTTCCAACGACTGCATAAGGTTGGGTTTGATGGCATCCTTCATCAACGCTGTTAAGGCACCGCCCACTCCAATATCATCTGCCGTCACTGGATCACCACTTCTTGAGCTGGCAACAACCATACGGCCTAGTCGTTCACGCATGTCGCTGAGCGAGTTCGAAAGAGCGAGAACGGCCATGCACTCGCTAGCGACTGAGATGTCAAAACCACTCTCTCGGCTAAGGCCCTTTTCCGTTGGAGCTGAGCCCACGGTGATTCCCCGAAGGTGCCGGTCGTTGACATCTAGCACTCGTCTCCAGGTAATGGTCTCCGGGTCGATGTCAAGTCTCGCAAACCGGCGGATCTCGTCTTCTGTCAGCTCATTGGGATCCGTCTTTGTGATCCCGAGTTTTTTCAATCTTCGAAAGAAAATCGGAGCAAAAACTCGCTTGCCACCCTTGGAGGGAACCAATCGTTTGTACAAAGGGCCGTCCTTTTGTGTCGCCTCGTGGAACATACGGGTCTCCAGGGCTGCTGCGAGTAGGTTGTTTGCTGCTGTGATTGCATGAATATCACCCGTCAAATGCATATTAAACTCGTCCATGGGAATGACTTGGGAGTATCCACCACCAGCGGCACCACCCTTGATGCCAAATGTTGGACCTTGACTTGGTTGTCGTACATTGGCGAAGCAGATTTTTCCAAGGTGGGCACCGAGAGCCTGCGAAAGACCCATGGTCGTGGTCGATTTGCCTTCTCCTAATGGTGTGGGCGTAATGCCTGTAACCACAACATACCGTCCATTTCGTCGATGATCGAGTCTTTTAATCACGTCCAAAGAAACCTTACCTTTCGTGTGGCCGTATGGCTCAAGCTCGTTTGGAGCGATGCCGACCTCTTCCGCAATCTTGGTGATGTGCTTCGGTGTTTGTCTCCTTGAGATCTGCCAATCCGCAGGAATTGGTGACTCGATATGTATCGGCAAGGGCGAGACCTTTCTCGATTTTTGGCGCTCGAAATAGTCATCCGCAGAACCTACGACGTTTTGAAGCAGCATGGCAACAGTCATAGGTCCCACTCCTCCGGGTACTGGGGTAATATGGCTCGCGACTTGAGCAGCGGCTTCATAGTCAACATCGCCCACAAGGCGTTGTCCCGACTTCTTGCTCGGATCGTCGATGAAATTGGTTCCAACATCGATGACAATTGCTCCTGGCTTGATCCAATCACCCTTGACGAATTGCGGTTGTCCAATGGCCGCAATAAGGATGTCAGCGTTGCGGACCACATCTGGGAGGTTCTTGGTCTTGGAATGGCAGATAGTTACTGTAGCATCGGCTTTTGTAAGCAAATCAGCAACGGGGCTGCCGACGATGTCACTTCTTCCTAGCACAACAGCATTCAGCCCACGAGGGTTGACGCCTGCCTCGTTTAACAGGATCATGATGCCCTTTGGTGTGCATGGGATGAAGAGCGGGTTCCCGCCCTTTTTCGCCAGTTCCCCAATACTGGCTACCCCGAAACCGTCTACATCTTTGGAGGGCGCCACAGCAGAAGTTATGTTGTATGCTGAAATGTGTCCTGGTATTGGCAATTGCACAAGTATGCCATTGACGGTGGGGTCGTTGTTGAACTGCTGGATCTTCTGAAGGAGTTCCGCTTCGGTGATGGACTCTGGGTAGGATTCAATCTTGCAGTCGATATTGGCCTGGTTTCATTGTTAGCTAGGGATTTCCAGCTTCGTGGAAATTCATACCTCTTCAGCGGCCTTCACTTTCATGCGCACATAGGTACCTGCACAATTAGCCGATGTGTTGCGAGTCTACATCCTGCACGTACTAGAATCTTGCCGGGCTCCCACTGTGCAATGTTAGAGGTACTACTCTTGGTACAGTCTCAAGCAGAAACTACCTTGTATGATGACCAAAGAAGGCTTGTAGCGAGGATTGGACTGCTGCTTTTGGCGGATCGTGGCGTTGATCTTTTCGCGTATACTTTTGGCAATGGCAGTGCCGTCGATCTTCTGGGCCGTCATGGCCGGACGACTGCTGGAGATAGGATCGGAGCGATGGTTTGATAGTGAGGGCGAAGTTTGTGCTCCGGTGGAAAGCAACCTAATTCGATCACGAGAGCTCAGTTGGCGGGGCGCGCGTGAGAAGGTCGAATGTAGCGAATTGAGGGATCGTGCCGAACTTCCCCGCAATATAAACGAAGTCTTTCTTTTGATGCCACAGATTAGCATAGTTGAGAAGGTCAATGCCAAATGATGTGACCGTGGCAGGTATTTGAAAAAAAATCCTCGGGTTTGGAGCAATTCTTTGGGACCAATCCGAATCCGAGGGACTAAAGCCGTGAAGGACTCGGCAGAACTTCTCTCGGGCTCAGACTCGGAATCCAGTGAACCCGGTGCGAAGAATCCTTGGGACGTGATACTTACAACAGAATTTCTACTATTGTTGTCGAATCATCTTAAAAAAGTAGACTACGGTAGTTGGCGAAGAGAAACACATCCATCAATTGATGTATATTGTACAATGAGACCTCCCTCACCAAATATCATCATTTTTTTGCTCCATTGCATGACCCGAGGGTCCGCCGTTTTTTGTTGCCTTGAAGTTGTCCTTCGAACAAGGTTCTCTCGAAGTCCCGTCATCCAAATTGCCAGAAATGCATCTGATCTCGAGCTGAGGAAGTCTGAGTGGCTAGTGATAATGTCCGCTTGAATCAACCGTTCTCCACCCTAATCCTGGCCTTGGTATTGAAAAGCATGAGGCCTGTTTGCGCTTGGGAACTTAAATTTAAGTCACAAAGGATTGGTGACTCCCTTCTTACTTCGTTGCAAAAGCCAAAGACGGACAATCTGCCATGCCATACGGAGTATGATGTTCCATGATTGATTGGTATGGTATGACTCATAGAGAGAGTATGCCACAGTATTGCCGGACGCAATAGTAGAAATGACAAATGCAAGGTGGTGTCACGGAAGAAAGAGTCACGGTTGGCGTGGCGGGCAATTATATTCGTCGCCCAATTGGGTTAGCTCCATTTTGGCTTCGAAGTCGATAACTATTGCCCACTTCCGCGCTTCAAAATTCTGCAACGACAGCAACCATGAGACCAATATTAATGTCTGGCCATGTAAGTAGGATTCTGATCCCACAGGCGATACGTAGCACTTGCTAACCACTTTTTTCCTTCGCAGACTAGGGCCCTAACTCAAGTAAAGTAAGCCTTCCACCACCCATTCACTGTGCGCGAATGCCCCTCTGACGCGTACGTCGTAGATACTCACCGGATGGAGACATTATCTTCTCCGTCGCAAAGGATCAAATTATCTGTGCTTGGTACAGCGCAAACGGAGAGCGCCTTGGAACATACAAGGGCCATGTAGGAGCCATCTGGACCGTCGACGTTGACCCAACCACCACATTCCTCGCCTCGGGAGCTGCAGACAACACCATTCGGCTATGGGACGTCAAAACAGGAAATCTGCTGAAGACTTGGGATTTTGGAACCGCGATCAAGAGGGTGGAGTTTTCGCCAGATGGAACTCAATTGCTGGGTGTGACGGAGAAGCGACAGGGACAGCTCAGTACAATCGTTGTCTACGACATCAAGCAGGAACTGGATGCGGAGCAGAGCGATGAACACGTCTTGAGAATTGTCTGTGATGAGAGCAAAGCAACAGTTGCAGGCTTCAGCTACCAGTCAAGATATATCATCTCCGGACACGAGGATGGCACGGTTTGCCAATGGGATGCAAAGGTCTGTTAGATCTATCAGCCTATCTATTCAAGACCTGCTAACAATCTCAACTAGACAGGCGAGTTCTTGGACTCAATAGAAGCGCACGAGCCTGACATGATGGTGACGGATCTCCAGTGGTCGCCGGATCGAACGTACTTCGCCACAGCCTCCAAGGACAAGACCGCCAAATTGATTGCTGTCGATGACCTTAACATCCTTAAAAGCTACGTCGCCGATACACCCCTCAACAGTGCCGCCATCACACCTGTAAAAGACTATGTCATTCTCGGCGGTGGACAGGCTGCTATGGATGTCACAACCACTTCAGCACGGCAGGGAAAGTTCGAGGCGAGGTTCTACCACAAGATCTTCGAAGAGGAGATCGGTCGTGTGAGAGGGCATTTCGGACCATTGAACTACGTTGCTGTGGATCCGAGTGGAAAGTCGTACGCAAGTGGTGGAGAGGATGGCTACGTAAGACTGCATCATTTCGACAAGGGTTACTTTGACTTTGAGTACGAGGTTGAGCGAGAGGCGAGGCAGCAAAGTCATAATGGTTCGGCCGGCATGATTGGTGTTGGTGCATAAAACTGAGCATGTTTATCCCGACGGATTATGATAGATGCAGAGCTGCTGATGTATCTGGCTTGATAAGGCGTTCACAGGTGCATAATTGCTGGCGGCGATGGCAGGACATCACGAAGGTTTAGGTTCTTTGCCAAAGTAGTCTAAGACAGATATCCTCTGCGTCCAAAAGATGGAGTGGTATTCGAATGGACATTCTGAAATGCCACGCGCGTGTCGTTGAATTCCAGTCGCGAATACCGCGACCTTGTCATGTCAAGATTGTTCCGTGTTATGATAGAAGTGAAGTAAGAATGTACGCATTGAGCAAAGAAGACGCTAGGAAAGATTCCACTTGCACTCGTGCTCGTGCTTCGAGTCGTGCCTCGACGCGAACATCAGATGTTAACTCGACATTGATACACAACTCATTCCACACAACACCACGAACACAATCGCCCTTCATTCGACTCTCAGCTTCGCGACTCTTTCTTTCTCTTCATTGCAGCATCAACCAGTGCCGATCACTTCCAAACACCATGGCAGTCAACACCAGATTGCACAATGCGCCGATTGTGCTCGACAACGGGAGCGGGACGATAAGAGCTGGCTTTGCAGGTGAAGACACTCCCAAATGCTTCTTTCCATCGTGGGTCGGGCGACCGAAACATGTGCGCACAATGGCGGGAGCAAGAGACGGGGATGTTTTCATAGGACCTCACGCTCAGGACATTAGGGGTCTGCTTAAGATCAATTACCCTCTGGAACATGGCATAGTCACGAATTGGGAGGACATGGAAAGAATATGGCAATACGTTTATCAAGAAGGGCTGAAAACGTTGAGTGAAGACGTGAGTCCCTGCGCGAGAGCAGAGAGTTGACATTCGCCCTGTCTGGCTAACATGATGTATGCAGCATCCTGTTCTGCTCACCGAGCCACCTCTCAACCCTCGATCGAACCGTGATACTGCCGCCCAAATTCTCTTTGAGACCTTCAATGTCCCAGCCCTCTATACTTCAGTACAGGCCGTCCTTTCATTATATGCTGCTGGCAGAACCACAGGCATTGTGCTGGACGCGGGAGATGGCGTGTCTCATGCTGTACCTGTTTACGATGGCTTCGCAATTCCCAACAGCGTGCGGAGGATCGACGTGGCCGGTCGAGACGTGACCGAGTATCTTCAAACACAGCTGCGGAAAGCTGGCTACATTTTTCACACAAGCGCTGAGAAGGAGATTGTGAGGACAATCAAGGAGAAGACAAGCTATGTCGCATTGGACCCAGCAAAAGAAGAGAAGGAATGGGCCGGGGCTTCATCCCGAAGTGGCGGAAAGGACCTTGACTACGTGCTGCCCGATGGAAAGACAATAAAGGTAGATTTCTCTCGACCCAATAACGCGGAGAGGACTGATTTGTGGTGACTAGATTGGTGCTGAACGATTTCGTGCCCCAGAGATTATGTTTGACCCAGAGCGAATTGGGCTTGAGTATAGTGGTGTGCATCAGATGGTGGTGGATGCTATTCAACGGACAGACATGGATCTGCGAAAAACCCTGTTTGGTAGCATCGTTCTCTCAGGCGGATCCACACTCACGAGGGGGTTTGGAGATCGGCTGCTCCACGAGGTGCAGAGACTGGCGGTCAAAGACATGCGAATCAAGATCTACGCTCCACAAGAACGCAAGTATACCACCTGGATTGGCGGCAGCATCCTCGCAGGTTTGAGCACGTTCAAGAAGGTCGGGGTCGCAATGGATTCGGAAAATGACGAACAAAAGCTGACGACGAATAGATGTGGGTCGACAAAGACGAATGGCAGGAGAATCCCGAAATCATTCATCAAAAGTGAGCGATGCCGGTTCCATATGACGATTCCATACTGATGTCGTGCAGATTTGCTTGATGGGCGATGCTGCAGGTTCTTTTGCTCCGACACGGCAAGAGAGGTGAGAGGGAGGCGCACGGAAGGTACATTATGACCTTTTCACAGTAGAGGCCATTCATTGTGCACGGAAAGCATTACCCCGGGTTTCCAGTTTGGATGACCAAGGCCATGCGAAGCTTCGATCTCCTTCTGGGCGGGGCTAGTGGTTTACACAGCGTTCCATATTCGCGTACCTCCTGGGACAGCGGGAGAGGGGCGTCTCAAGTGCTGTTCAGCCTTCCCCGCCTCTCTCCAAACACGACCTGGTTTCTCTTACGAAATGTCGGCAGGCACGAGGATGCAGGCCAGTCAGTTCTTACACACTATGACGAGATTGTGTTACATAGCATCTGGTGCTTTGAGGCAAGCATGGCGAGATACCCTGGGCGTTTTTTAAAGGTATTTGGCGTGGTATTTTCGTCTGGTATAGCTGATGTACAATGAAGAATTGTACGAGATGGTTGGAGGATCATAAAATGCAGAGCGGAGGAGCTTAGAGAATGGGACGGAAGAGGATGGTTGTTGTTACTAGAAGACGGACGGAATGATGGGCATCCGGAGCGATCCCGTACCTCGTAGCCTTTTGCGGGGGAGGACCATGTCAAGACGCTCGATCTTCCATGGGAAAATCTCTGGAAGATGGGTACCTAAGTGTGCTGCGTAGCGTGACAGACTCAGACTGGCAAATCACCGTTTCCCTTGCAGAGTGGACATTCCACAACCCGTTTCGGATGTGCCCAGCGTGAAGACGGTGAGTGGCGCAGGACGGAGTATTGGAGAAAAAGTGTGCAGATCAGGCTTCAGAGTGCTCCTGCGAGGGCCGAGTGTCGCCTCCAGCTTAATTCGCAACACTCGTAAGTCTCGCATGAGTCCATGACCGGTTTTCAGTTTCGTAGGGGTAATAGCCCCTATCACACGTCCAAGGAGGGACCAATGGCCTCGCCCCAGCCGCGACGCTACAGGTCATAGAATCCACCCATTCGCTCGCTCCAGCCAATTTCCAATTTTCCAGTCTGCGGCCGTCTCGTCTTCGTGCCGACGTTGCCATTTCTTGGCTTGGCCGCTGCTGGCCGCTGGGAACTGGCCGCTGAGAACTGGCCGCTGGGAGCTGAGAGCGCGTTCTGGAGGCTGCGTCGCGTTTCCCACCTGACATGAGGACTTCCGTTAACTGGAAAGCGTCTTGGTAACCTGCTCCAGTCGAGCCCGCTGGCTTCGACTGCTCACTAATGCCAAACTCCCGCCTGCCGCATGACCTGGCAATAATTTGATTCCTTTGCAGTTAACGGCATGGTGTCGCGAAGGATGTCTCCGTGACACATTGCCATCGTGATGCTCTTCCCAATTATTCATCCACTGCAGACTTTTCTCTGGCCCTGTCCAGCCGGTATAAGAGCCTGATCCTCTCACTGCCATTCAGATCCACATCAACCATCCTCATCGAGTCTTCTCAGCCTCTTCACACTCCACACTCCACCGTCCATCACTTCTTACATCCCGTCTACCACATATATTCGCCATCCTCCACCCTCCATCACTTCTTACCTCTACCACTACCAGTCATATTCGCCACCGCCACTACCTCCAACACCTTACCACACCAACCAACTCTCGAACCCCATCCTCCCATCTCGATCAAGATGCCTGCTCGCAACTACTCCATCACCGAGCCTCACCCATCAGTCTCAGCATCCAACTACTACCTTTCAGGGAGAGGTGGCGCTGGCAACATTACTCGCGTTAGCGCGAAATCTGTCTCTGCAGGTCCCGACGCTACCGGTCCCGCCTCGCGTGTAGCCATCCCAGCTCTCTCCAGGGATGCCTACTTCGCTGCCGGCAGAGGAGGTGCAGGCAACATGCACCGTGAGAAGGAACGAGCCATCTTCTCCTTTGACGAGGAACTCGAACGCCAGTCCAAATTGATGGACCACCAAGCTCCCGTCTACCACGTTGGTCGCGGTGGTGCAGGAAACGTCGACAGCAACCTCGAGCTAACTCGACGATCATCTCACAGCTCTTCTGGCTCTTCTAGCTCTGCAGAAAGCGTACGACGCTCTATGGACTCGGCATGGAATCGCGTTCGTGGTGTCGTCTCCAGGCACTGAACCTCCTTCCTCGACCTCTTTCCTACCATTGTCATTGTCACCATCATCATCATCATCACCATCATCATCATCATCATTCTCACATACACGGCCTGGGTTCTACGGTTGACGACAGCGAGCTGGTTCTGATTCTCGCATTTCACTTCATGGGTCTACCAGCATCATCGGCATAGCAAGGCGTTTATCGAGTTATATTGCAAAAAAGCGTTTTCTTCACCATCAATTAGCGATACAACCAGCGAGGAGTTTGGAGAATGTATCTGCAACTCTTCGGTGAGGGCTCATTGAACCTAGACGGTCTCAATCCTTTCTTCTACAATGTTTTTCGGATCTCATCTACAACCAGCGGCGGAAATACCCAAACCCCCGGCGAGGGCAGCCAGAGAATGTATCTCTGGCATTTTCCTTGTATATAGTGATAGTGTCAGCATCCCAAATCCATGTTTGAACATCACCTCACCATCTTCGATCTTGCCCTGTGACTGTTGTTACCGTCTGCCCTACCACAATATCGCCTGACCAAACTCTGTGTCTACAAAGAGATACTTGTACGTAACATTATGCGTTCGAACAGGGTTTCGTCTCCTACCTCCTCTGACACCCCATCACGATCCAGCCGAGAGGCACCTCTCACCGTCGACCACAAAATCAGGAGTAGAACAAAGCCACAAAAAGGGCCACAATCCGAATATCACGAATCTGCAAACAACGAGGCCGTCCAGGCACCAAGCAAGAGAAAACCCGAGCTTGTGCTGCACGACACCGACAAGCAACGCATTCGCGTGCCAGATGTGGATACGGAGCGGCAGGAAGGCGGGGAAAGAGAAGAGGAAGAAGGGAGAAGAAAAAGAAGAAGAAGAAGAAGAAGAAGAAGAAGAAGAAGTAGGAAAACAGGGACTTGCATGGCGACGCTACACCTGGTTATAGCGTCTCTACCTTCTTTTCTCCATCCCTAATGACTCGTTCGTTCCACCTAGATTAAAGCGACCTACACCTGCAATAAAACTTGGTTATGGTTCTTTGGAGGGAGGTGGTCGGATGACGGTGTTCGCCACTTTTTATTTGGGGCACATCGTCTAGAGAAAAACTGGACGGACATGTTCGGATATGTTCGGACATGTTGGGGATTTGCAGGTGGGACCGAGGGCCTGAGGTTGGTGGCGAGGATCGTGGTACAGGGCTTGTATGACGTAGTGCGACTTTTTCTAGCCTTTCTATGGTACCACTGCCCTTTTTCTTGTGTGATGCATGGGAGCACGAAGATCTTGGGGAGATGAGATTTCTCCGCGGGGTGGCGTCTTCTTTTTTTTTTGCAACGAGCTGGACTCATTAGAGAGCAGATGACAAAACCCGTCACAATGCCACCTGCAGTGTCTTATCGCGCTCCATCATATCGACTGTACTCGACTCTTCTGTGCTGAGTGTTATCGAAACCCGCGAGGAAGCTCGCCCATTAGCTATGAATTCAAAGTCTACGAAATTAAGTCAAGAATCATATCTCATAAAGCCAACCTACGGCTTGCGCTCTACTTTCCGCATGTATCTAGCCAGACTCTCGCAAAGGCGATCAAGCACAAACTCTGGCTCCGAAAGGTCGCTCATCATCGGACTGTTCGGCCCAATCCAGTCCCATTGAAGTACATCTTGTGATTCCTGATCAATTGCCTTCTCGGCCGGTTCGCTGGTGAACCGGATCAGTCTCGTCAATTCAGCCCATTCCTCGAATGTGTAATGCTTTTTCTCGTTGCTCTTGAGGTCCGAAGCCACGCTGCGGATAGCGACGGCCAAACGGCGAGCGAGAAGAGCTTGATCTGGCACCGAGGGCTCTAGATCCCTTGTGACCTCGTTTGTGAGCGTTCTCAGGTCAGGGTGTAGTGCCCTGACGTCTGGATCATCGCCGGGCTGATGTTCAACCTGGTCGGGGAACTGCATACCCTCTTTCATGCGCCTTTCCCTCTGCTTCTGCTCGTGTCGACGCCTCAAGAATCCAAACAGCCGTGGTTTGGACTCAATCCACTCCCTGTACACCCCTTCCCTGGGGAGTAGCGTGAAATCAGCAAAGCGAAACGTTCCTTTCTTGAAACTGTCGATGACCGTTCCTCCAAGATCATTGACGAGGATGGTCATCGTAGGCACAGCCACCAGGCTCCAGACAAAGAAGAAACAGCGTCCTGCATTGCTCTTGGGAGCCAAATCGCCATAACCAATCGTCAAAAGACAGACATAACAGAAGTACAAAGCCTGGTAGTATGTCATGCCTTGCGCATCCTTCTCGAGTTGCCAGAAAACAACTGCACCGACACACCAAAGGACCCCAAAGGCGATGACAGACATTGAAAGCGAGTACCAGCGCCTGAAACGAGTCGTAGAGTGCTGTATTGCCCTCATTGCGTCAAACTTGTCCTTTTCGTTGCGAAGAATGAGAAAAGTCTGGTCCTTGCGCTTCAGAGCATCAGGCAAATGAGTACGTTTTCGTATAGATGGTAGCACAGAAGTAGATATTGTCCTTCCCGAAGACGAGGGTCGTTGCATATCCAGCCGTGTCTTGTCGAGCTCTCTCGGGTTGAAAGGCTCGGATATCTTGATGTGACGTCCCAGGGCTGTCGGGCGAGCAGCGCGCCTTGATTCAAGCCTTCGAAGCTCCTCTGAGCTTGTGATGGACCTTTCGATAGTACGATTGCGTTGCTTGTCGAAGTGGCGACGTACGATATTGTCTTCAGACAGTTCAAAAGCATATTTGGATATGCTAGTGATAACGAGACCAAGCATGATGATTCCGAGTACAGAATAGGGGAACACGAGCCCACGTCCAAGATCTCCGTGAGGATACAGGTCGCCAAACCCAACAGTGAGTATGGTAACGTCGCAAAAGTACAGCCCGTCGACAAATGCCCACGTTTGAGGATCAGTTCCGTAGTGAGTCTCCACAGTCGAGAACACAGCGCCCCCGCCGGCTAGCCAGACAAAGAACAGCATGGTTTGCAAGATTAATGTGCGCTGGTGGTCCGTCAAGTCGAACTGCTGAGGATAATGACCCAGAAAATACCCCAGCATGTTGAACATGAGGAGAACTGAGCAAATGAAATACAAAGCTGCCAAACGGATTAGCCAACGTTATAGCCAGGTCGACTTGCAGGCTGCAAATCCAGGGTCTTTAATGGTAGAATTGGGGCGAATTTAGGGTTCAATCAAGCCGTAAATCTATCACGATTGGTCTGGTCGCAAGAAACGAAGAAAAGAGAGCAACTCATAGGTACGGGAGAGACAAGAGCTTACCTGCAGCTATAACCGCATACCAGTAGCCTTGTGTATACACCTCAAACGGCGGTATTGGAGGTTGATACACATGCATCGAGATGGTGATACCAGTCAAGATGAACGTAGCCACATACCAGAGGATAATGGTGGCAGGCAGGGCAATGATATATCGCACCCGACTTGTAAAGTTGAAGAGCAGGAAGATGTTGCCGACAAAACCGCAAACCAGAGATGCGACGTTCAGCCAGTACGCCCAACGGGGATCCTTAAACGGCCTGCCTTCCAGCTCACCAACTACGCCTCCACTACCGTCGCTTATGTCCATCCTCCAAAATGTAACCAGAGCCGCGATCGAGATGACGTTGGCCAGAGGAGCAATTGCAGATGCCAGGAGCGGAATAGCCGTCGAAGCAAACCACCAATCTCGTTCTCCGTCGTCGTCGAAGCCTCGCATCTTGAATTTCCACCATGTCCGCAGGTGTATGGAGTTGCTCCTAGCTCTTGTAGAATCGTGCGACTTTGCACGCTCCAGCTTCCAGTCCGTCTCTTCGAAGGTAATGTTATCGTCGCGAGGCCCGGATTGGCCTTCTGAGCTGCGTGTGTCGCCCATGGTGGTGTATAGGCTTGTTGGAAGCCATCAGCAACCTTTTGTTGCGGCCACAAGGTCCTCGTAGACAGACGCTGGTGCTTGATTGAACAGGCAAGAACCATGGTGGTGCGTTCACACAGACGACCGTGTCTATTTCGATAAGTCAGCGCCATGAATAGCCAAGGTTCAGCATGGCAGAATCAAAGCTAGCTGCAGCTAAAGATCCAGATCTCCATCCCGCTGCTTCCCCGCTTTCAGCCGAGCAAAAGCAATTCTCCATCAAAGCTCCACTGGAGAGTTGTACAACTAATTCGACATCTCTCAGTTGCGATAGACCCCGACGCCCAGTGACATCTCAGTGTTCAAGGTTTCAGGAATTTATTCAGTATCCAAAAACGTAATCTGAAGGCTGAATTTGGAGAATGCCAGTCTCGACATCATCAGGATCAAACCACCTCGCCAGCCTTCTGCCAGAACATCACATACTATACACTATGCCTTCAATTTCTCCGTAAGCTCAGGTACCTTATCAAACAAATCGCCCACCAAGCCCACGTCGGCCACTTGGAAGATAGGAGCATCAGCGTCCTTGTTAATAGCTGCAATGACTTTGCTATCTTTCATACCCGCAAGATGTTGAATGGCGCCTGATATGCCTGCGCAGAGGTACAGTTGAGGAGCCACATTCTTGCCAGTCTGGCCGACCTGCAGGCTGTTGTCCGCAAAGCCACTGTCTACTGCTGCCCTTGATGCACCGATTGCTGCTCCCAATGCGTCTGCGAGAGGGGGCATGAGACGATTGAATTCCTCCTTCGATTTTAATCCTCGGCCACCAGACACGACTCTGGTGGCTGTTGCAAGTTCCGGTCGATCAGATTTGGCCAAGTCCTCCGACAGCCATTCTGTGGGAGATTCTGCTTTTGGGTCGATCCCTTCTGATATCTCTGCTGAGCCACCTTCCGTCTCGGCTGGCGCAAAGGAGGTTTGTCGGAGAGTTATGATTTTTATGTCGTCGGTGGATTGGACTGTGAGGATGGCATTTCCGGCGTAAATCGGGCGTGTGAACGCTGCCAATTTCATTAGCTTAGGGCTCTTCATTCTGCAATTCAGAATCTGCATACTATCTTCACTCTCGATTCCGGTAATGTCTGAAATCTGCTGCGTATCCAGAAGTGCGGCTGTTCTCGGCATCACGTTCTTCCCGAAGGCAGAGTTCCCAGCCAGTATATGTGTAAAGCCACCCTTCTTGATGTTGTCCACGAGCAGCGGCGCGAAGTTCTCTGGAAGACCCTAACAAACATGGACGTCAGCAATCCGCCATTGCTAGTCTTGCCCCTGCCTCAACATTGTAGATCCAGACCGGAAGACAGAGTAGAAACACTAGATCAGAGACTTCAATTACCTTGTCGTATGCGCCATTCTCTACGTATATGATCTTCTCCAGTCCCTTCACTTTTGCCGCCTCCTCAGCAACAGCCTTTATACTGCTTCCAGCGATGAAACCCGTCACCGAGCCGCCCAGCTTTTGCGCCGCTGTCACGGCGGACAGCGATGAAGTGTTCAGCTTTCCCTCTCTTTGCTCCAAAACAGCCAACGACGATAAACACCTGACAAGGACAAAGAGGCGGGGCGCCGTGAGGGCTTGCGATAGTCTGAGGGGTCTTCTGGCTTGCCGTAAACCTATCGATCGTGCGACTGAATACATGGTGACTGCAACGTGAGAGTAAGAGAGGATAAGAAAGGCGAAGGAGAAGTCGTGACGGTAATGTTTGGCTCACGCTTCTTCCGTAGTGCGGCATGAATTCGCCGCAAGATGGGATGTAGAGTTCCCCGTCGGGCGTGAATATCTCAGAATGAATGAACGAACTTCTCAGTCCGCACGAAGCGAAGATGGAGCTTCACGTCCACAACCACGATTCACGATCCATCCAACACGACGACACGCGCCGCAAGCCCTCACTGCCCATCCACAACGAGCACCATATTCAGAAAACGGGGCCTTTCCCTCTGCAATCCACCCAGACCTGCGGCTCCTTGAACGGACCCTCGCGCCATCTGTTGCTTTCCCTGCCTACCGATTTCTCAAACACCACATCGCATCAGGGACACCGCAACGCATCATGTCTGACGGCTATCCAGACGAAGACAGCCAACCCTCAAAGGTTCAAAACCACGATACTGCTTTAGAGGAGGCTGCTGCCGATGCGCTCGATGAAGGCAACGGAGGTTAGTAACCATCATCAAGAAACACGGCGTCGCGAAAGCATTCTGTGAAGAGCGCAGGAGATTACAATGTATGTGACTTTGCTGACCGAATCCTTCTAATATAGACACCACAATGGCCGAAGACTTGGAAGACCCAGGCATCAAGCAGTCCGAAGATGAATCTGGCGTACAGCAACCTTCGGACAATCCCTTAGATGCTCCAAACGCGCCTGTACATGAGACAGACGATGCTGACGCTACCGAGGATGCTGATATGGGCGACGCGATTCAGGAGAAGAAAGAGGGGGATGCCGTCGAAAGTGCTGATCCAGCTGCAACGAAGGCCACAATCGAATCTGCAGCGCGTTCGAATCTCATCGCGCAAACACACCAAATTATTTTACCGAGTTACAGCACATGGTTCGACATGAACGCGATCCACAAGATCGAGAAGAAGTCCCTTCCAGAATGGTTCAACAGCAGAAACCGCAGCAAGACACCTGCAACTTACAAAGACACGCGCGACTTCATGATCAATACTTATCGCCTAAACCCAGCTGAGTACCTCACATTCACGGCTTGCAGGAGAAATCTGTGTGGAGATGTATGCGCCATCATGCGCGTCCACACTTTCCTCGAGTCGTGGGGTCTGATCAACTACCAGGTATTTTCCGCGCTGTGCTGTCCTCCTCTCTTCTTTCTAACAACTGATCCAGGTCGATCCTGACACCAGACCTTCAAATATTGGACCACCATTTACCGGACACTTCAGAATCACTGCAGACACCCCGCGAGGACTACAACCTCACCAGCCTGCTCCGGGCGCAATCACAACCCAAGGCAAACCATATGCTCAGACCGAGAGACTTGCAGCAGCCGCAGCGGTATCGAAGACGGATTTGAACTATGATATCCGACGAAATGTTTACGAATCCAACGGAAAAGAAGTCACCCCAGCGGACACGAAAGAAGGTGCTGCAAATGGAGAATCATCTTCAGCTAATGGCACCTCCGAGGATACGACCACAAAGCTTGAAAATTCATTGAAAGATCCAGCGAAGCGCTATTTCTGCTACTCCTGCGGGGCTGGCTGCACTGGTATTCGCTATCACAACGCCAAGACCGTCGGCTCGGATGCGAATAAATACGATATTTGCTCCAATTGCTTGCTGAAGCGCGAGTTTCCCTCAAACACCAAAAAGGAGGACTATGTTAAGATCGAGAGCAACCCATTCCCAGTCATCTCAGACAAAGACAGCCCATGGACGGAAACCGAGGAATTACTTTTGCTAGAAGGATTGGAAATGTACGATGATGATTGGAATAAGATCTCGGACTGGGTCGGAAACCGAACGCGAGAGGAATGTGTGCTCAAGTTTTTACAATTGGAGATTGAGGATAAATACATGGAGCCTGAGCCAAGTCTTGATGCTGCTGGGCCAAGTGTTGGCATGCTAAATTATCTCGGAGCTGGACGTATACCATTCAACCAAGCGGACAACCCCGTTCTTTCAACGATGGCTTACCTAGTCGGGCTTGCGGACCCTAAAGCCGCTGCTGCTGCCTCTGGCCGTGCTGTGGAGGAGGTCCGAAAGACGATGCGTGCTCGCCTTGAAAAGAGCGCTGCCAGTGAGAAAGCCAAGGAGAAAGAGGGCGAACCAGCAGCATCATCTTCCGAAATCAAAGGCGATAATTCAATGGACGTTGATGCTACGGACGCCAACACCGTAGCGACACGCGAGAAGGATACCTCGAATCCTATGGTTACTGTCCCGTTCGCGCTTTCTGCTTCTCGAGCGGCTGCTTTGGCTTCGCACGAGGAGAGAAGTATCACTCGTCTCATTCATACGGCTACCAACTTGCAGATGGAGAAGCTCGAGCTCAAACACAAGCAGTTCTCCGAATTGGAAGCCCTGTTGAGCGCCGAGCGACGTGATCTGGAGAGGAGGAGACAAGCATTATTTTTGGATCGACTCGACTTCCAGAAGCGGATGTCGACCGTACAAGAGATGTTTGAGAAAGCTTCTCTTCTGCCTACTGCTGAGGGAGCGAGAATAATTCAAGCAGCAGTTGCTATAGGGAAACGGGGCGAAGAGGGTAAGAGCCTTGCTGTCAAGAAAGTGGGCGCAGAGGACAGTGGTGCAGTTGGGCCATTCGAGGGCAAGAGCTTTGAAGTTTAAAAGGAGGTATTTTCGTTCCAGGCAGATCGATGTAGAAGAATAAGGCTTACGGTAGCCGGCGTTTTTATCCGTGTGACGGACCGAATCACATGCTGTATGTACTACTATATCTGTCTGCGCAATGGTGGGTTAGGCTATCGGAGCAGGATGTCTATTGGCCTAGGTGGAAAATGCTTGCTTTTTGTTAAAGCGCATTGGTACTTGTAATGCGATGCCGTCTGTTTTTAAGCTAAAGATTTTATTCTCTGTTATATCTGCTGACTTCAAATCTTATCAAGTGATATGAGAGATATACAGGTCCATCAACAAGGATGATGTGATGCCTTTCCTTTCGGCCTAAATACTATCACCCGAAATTTTGGAACCAATACAATTGTCATTTGAACTGTAGAGTAGAGGTTGAGTAAAATGCAATTGATGTTCTTGAGATGAACAGCGTACGAGTGGACAAAGATATCGAGGAGTTTGTGACATGACTCGAGCATGAATGAGAGATCCACCAAAAAGTTTGTCACTGTCCACATCGACTTTTCACAACAACAATGCGCTCATAGCCCGAAGGCACAGCAAATGGACATCTTCAAGCTTCTCTCCCGGTCTACGAAGGTGAACAACAAGCACAAATCCAATTCGACACGACCAGCCCAGAAATTGCCCAGCAGCGGCCAAAACTCGAATCCTCAACTTTTTGGCAAAGAAGAACAAGATGCGACATCCCATGAACCTTCGGTGTTAGGGAAGAGGAAGAGGGGGCAAGGAGAGCCGGTTGTCGCGGTCGCACTGCCCGCCGAACTCGATTTCTTCGGCGGGGGCGAGAAGTCTGCGAGTAAGAGCAGGAAGAAGAATGTACAGGATGCCACCAAGAGCAAGATTCCAGGGGATGCTGCAGCTCAAATCACAAAAGAGGTGGAGGAACTGGATGAGGAGGAATGCAAGTCGGTACTGAGGGCGCATAAGGTCAAGGTCTCAGTTCTGGCTGAAGCAGACACCATAACACACGACAAGAAGAAGAATAAGTCGAAGAAAGAGGAATCGAAACACAAAAGAGCTTTACACCCAACACCCCTCACGTCATTCACACAATTGGAATCGAGATACCCAAACTTTCCAAGACGTCTGGCCGAGAATATCAGAAACCAAGGATATACAGTGCCAACAGAAGTACAATTGGCCTCACTGCCTTTACTCATGGGCGAGCCAAATTTAGCTCCAGATGGACAGGCTCATGAAAGAAGAGGATGCAATCTTTTAGCCATCGCCCCCACGGGGAGCGGTAAAACGCTGGCATTTCTGATTACTGTTCTAAGCTTCATCATAAGAGGACGTGGGACAGGCGAGGATGATGGAGTACGGGCTTTGATCGTTGCACCGACGAGAGAATTGGCAAATCAGATTGTAAACGAAGGCAAGAAATTGGCAGAGAACACAGGCGTGAGGATATCGCTGGTAAGGAAGGGCATGAAGATTGGTGGCCAGGTCGAGGCACTAGACACTAAAATGGATGACATGAATGTGGAAGGGAGTGATAGTGATGAAGTCTCCGACGAAGAGGACACCCAAATCGTTTTGCGAAAGAAGATTTCAACTGTCAAATCCCACATCTTAGTCTCAACACCTCTAGCTCTCGTACACGCTCTTCAAGGTCCCGACGGCCACCCTGCTACTCTTCCTAGCGTCCGTTACCTCATCTTCGACGAAGCAGATGTGCTCCTCGACCCTCTTTTCCGCGAGCAAACCCTTTCGATATGGCAATCCTGCGCCAAAGAAACCCTCATAACCACCCTCTGGTCTGCAACAATGGGCTCCTCCATCGAAGACCTTGCTCTAAAATACATTCCCCAGCACGCACATGGGAACCACATCCCGACCTTGCGCCTCGTCGTTGGTTTGAAAGACACAGCATTACCGACGCTAAACCACATACTCACCTATGCTGCAACGGAAACGGGTAAACTCCTTGCCCTGCGTCATCTCCTGCATCCGACAGCACCGGAAACGGATTCCGCTGGCCGGAAAGCGCTGTGTCCACCCTTCCTCGTCTTCACTCAGACCATCGAACGTACAAAAGCTCTGCATGCAGAATTGAGATACGATATTCCGCCCGAAGCGGGCGGATCCTCACGAATAGCGGCACTCCATTCTGAAATGTCGGAAACGGCACGAGCGAAGGTGATTACGGAGTTCCGAAAGGGAGAGATATGGATCATCATCACGACCGATCTCCTAGCTCGAGGTGTCGATTTCAGAGGCCTGAACGGAGTTGTGAATTACGATGTTCCCACCTCCGCAGCAGCATATGTCCATCGTGCTGGACGTACCGGACGTGCCGGGAGACAAGGCGGCGTGGCAGTCACGTTTTACACAAAGGAGGATATCCCGTTCGTCAAGCCTATCGCCAATGTCATCCGCGCGTCGGAGAAACTGAGAGGCGATGGTGGGAAGGAGAGCTCTGTACAGCAATGGCTTTTAGATGCGCTGCCGATGCCTAGCAAGAACGATAGGAAGGAGATCAAGCTCAAGGGATTGGAAACTAGGAGGAGTGGGAGGAAGAGTGCTAGGATCAGTACTAAGAGTGGTTTTGACAGGGGGCGGAATGGTAAAAAGGGTGATGGGAAAGGGAGAGTGGAGAAGAAAAAACCGAGGGCTATAGGGGAGAAGAAAGGTTGGGTGGACGATGTGGATGAATTTGGTGGGTTTAGTGATTGAATGGTTGTCATTGTCAATCATAGAATTTCCACTTGGGCGGGTCTTTCTTGTAAAAAGTACCAATTGAATGGCGCTTGTTGCCCTTGTCTTCAGGCTGGCGATTCGGGATATTCGCGCAGATAGTCGAGGGGCAGTGTAGACCATTAATTATCCATCCTTCCCCTTCGAGGTGTCAGAGCAAACGGATTTTTTTGAGATGCTGCACAAGACCTTTCACGGACGGTTGCAACGGGAGGAAATGAAGCAGGGAAGAAAGAAAGAAAGAAGGAAAGTCATCATTCTGGGATACATGGCTACACAAGTCATTATACTCTTGTGTCCTGATCAACTGTGATACAGACGATGATTTTATGGCATTTCCTTGAAAACGCACGTTTTCAAACGCAGAATATGATCGAGATCATACCCGTCACTAAGATACTTGGATTCTAATTGGATGTGGACGTCAAAGGTTCAAGAAGGATGTATCAAGATTCACTGTGAATGTGTGGTGACTCTTCAAAGATTGAAAACGCGTGATTACAGTGATTACAGGTGTTGAATCTTGATCGATTTCTCTGCTAGTGTGATAGCGAGAAGAGAAACCCGGTGTTATGGAGGACGTCTTCTTTGTGTCGTCTTTGTCACACTGGACGCGTGGACTTCATTCTCTTGACCAAGACGGGTGATTGCATCCCGAATTTTACTGGTAGTGACCTTGCCTGATGGACGGTTGGTGCGCATCCGAGAAATAACATCGTCGTCAGCCTCGCCAAATATCTTGGTGGTTGAAGAGGTCGCCTCGCCAGTGGCGAAAATGACTAAAGCAGTAGAAGAGACGGCAATTACTGCCTGTGATCTGATCGAGTCAGAGAACGTATAGAGAAGGTAATAGTCACAGGCTTGGCGAAGGGTGTTCATCTATCAGTGTAGATTCGCTTATGAGGCAGAGTACGAATGGTCATTCCAATCCGGACAGAAGTAGATCAGCAAATACACAGATATGCAGCAATACCTTACTCGGAGTGGTGCGAGGTCGAGGTCGTATGCAGGATTATCCTTTGTATAGGCCCGGTTGGTTGTGTTTTCACAGCGAGATGCTTTAAATTGGTCGATATATGCGTGTAGTCAGGAGGGCAATCCCGATAAACTTGCCTTTGAGGAAGGGACCTGCGTGGGACTGATGACTGAACGTGCATGTGCATATGCGTTACCAAGCCGGATGATACGATGGTACCGTGGCGAGTGTGGTATGAAAACAAGCATTGTATCGGATAAGGTTTGATTTGTTGTGCTCAGTATATTACCGAGATGTTGATGATAGAAGATTGCATGAATGATGGCGACACCAGGTCTTGACGGTGTATTCAACGATGTGTGGAGTGCAAGATAAGGAACACTATTGGTAAAAGTGAGTACAAGGCAGTCTTGATAATTATTGCGTAAATGCGATGCAATATGAAGCGACCTCAAGAGTGGTGATTGATCACCTTCACCCTTATTGTACCGCGATGCCAGCATCGATTACGGCGTCTATCCGTTGTCCGCATCCCACCATCGTCAGAGCAGCTTCTCGTATCGTGTGGCTTTCCTTCTTTACCTTCTGGAGGGAAGATTCGAGGATCGCAATTCTCTCTTTCAATCGATGGACTCCTTGTTGAACATTTGACGAACAGTCACCTAGATCAGTGGCTTTAGCTCCCGCCTCTAGCAAGGCATGTTTGGCCATGAAGTTTACTGTGCCTTCCACCAGTTGTGCTCGGCCTTGTTCAAATGGTTCGAGCCGACTTAGCCATAGCTGACGTTCCTTATCCCAGGCCTTCTTGTCTTCAACGCTCCTGCTTTGGAGTCGATCCGCCATCTCAACAATCTTCATATATTGAGAGGCACTTTCCGTTCCCATCTTCCGCATTTCGTCCCGAGTCCTTTGAAGCTCCTCAACGTGTTTTTCCAAGAATTGAACTTGGTCCGTCAACTTCTCCCTCTCATCAGTAAGACTGTTGATCTCCGCATCAGAAACCTCATATTTCTTCTCCAAAGCCCCAGACCTGACTTTTTGGCGCTCAATCTTCTGAAGCAGCGAGTCGTGTTCTTTTTGTAGAGTCTGCAAAGCCAGTGTTTTGACTGAAACTTGGTGTTGAAGATCTTGCAAGAGAGCAGTTTCGGCAAGACCAGGACCCGATGGGGGTGCTGATCCCAAGTTTGATGGGCTATGAAGGTTAAGTGAGGACGGAGAGGGTAGGGTACGAGCAGCCTGAGAAGCTTGGGCTGGTGAGCCAAAATGTGGTAAATTTGAAAACGACGATAGTCGAACGCGCTGGTGAGAGGGATGATTGGGCCGGTCCATAACTTCCGAGGCACGCCAGTTGTCGTCAGGCTGGCTGCTAGTCCAGGAAGAAGTTCCTCCGGAACGTTTGGCCGATTGGCGAGACGAAGGTTCTACGGGCTTTTCACTACCATCGTATTGCCGTTTCATTCCTGTGGTCGGGCTCTCAAAGGGCGGTGTTGGGGTGCGGCGAAAGAGGATTGGTGGCCCCGGCAAGCCACCTGCCTGTAGGGGCACCACTGACCGTAGCGATGTATTATTCCATCGCAATCGTTGAATCGCCCATTCGAGCGCTTCCGGGGTTTCAATCTCGATCGAATCATGTGATATCTGACATAATGGGTAAGCATACGACCAATCTGGTAGTTCAGTCACGGCATCCAAAAACTAGACTTGGGCAATGGATTCAAGAACTAACTCACGGGCTTGGGTGGCTGTTGCCCGATCGCAGGGATGGACGGGTCGAGTGGATCTTTCGTGATCTCTGAAATTAGGTCCTGCAGCATTGATCTCAACCTTATGCAGCTCAGACCCGCACAGCCCGGCCGACAGCATTCTACATCACGATCCTTCGGTTGAACGCGAGCTCCCCAAGCGAGGTCTTGATGAGTGCGAGACGGTGGGTTGTCCTCTACAGGGTCGGAAGCCTGACTCCATTTCCGATCGAATGGCACTGCACATGTCTCATCAACAAGCGAACACATGATGCTAAGCTTCTGTGGGCATGATTACTCACCAGAAGATGCCGGTGGCCCGTGTTGTGCATGAAGTGTGGGTGGTGACTCAGCATCTGCTTCTCGTGGGGATGGCGACTGTTGAGCTTCTCCGAACCTCTCTATTCGTCTCCTCTTGCTATATGACTCTTCTTGGAATAATGGAGCCTGGCTCCGCGCCGTGACACGTACGTCTGAAGGAGGTGGAGGAGCTGTTGGTGGTGGGATCTGGGACGATCTGGACATCCATGGGCTTGGAATTTGGGCTTCGGAAAATCGTCTTAGCGGAGGTAATGTTCGGACAGTCGAACATGAAGGATTCGCAAAAGATTCAAAGATTCCACCGAATCGGGGCAATGGCGAATCCAGGGCCCCACGTGATGATGGAGCTGTGCTAATGTTCGTCGTCGTCGTCGTCGTCGTCCAAGCTTTGGACGAATCTGGGCTTGCCATGAACTAAGAGCGGCGCGTGATTGAATGAGGTCGCCATGCGTTGCTGATCAGAAATTGGGTGTGGTGGACGTGGACAGCTTTTGGCTTCAGGTCCGGATAGTGAGCTTCTTGATAGATCGATGGCTGAAGCAATGCTGTGGGCAAAAGACGCCTGTCTGGGAGCGCAAGACGTGTGAGGGGACGGGATTGCGAGGGACAGGCTGCGAATGCTTTTAGTAGTAGGGAAGCAGAGGATGCATTATTAACGCCGTAGTTCTAGGGTGCCGCAGGAGTTGCAGCATCTCTAGCCAAGCGGTCCTTTGGTGACATCCACGCGATCGTCGGAACTGCTGGCTATGACGAGTTGATGGACGAAGCAGAAGCTCGCGGGTGATTACTACGACAAAGAGCAGGGGACGGGAAGTCGAGGAAAGTGGATGGGTAAGCTGCTTACTATATGCTGCTCCAGCGCTATTATAGAGGAGAGAAGAGCTCGGCTACACCTCCAAGCTTTGCTGCGACAAATGCTTGGACTCGAGCTTTGCGTGGCGGATGCAGACTTGCAGGAGAGACATTGTGCGACGGGCATGGAGGATGGAATCATGGAGCGAGAGCTGGGGGCTGCGCTGCGAGACTGCCTGCTGCCGTTGAGATATCAGCTCCGTTGCTGGGAGGTGGGGGCATTGAGGGGAGGTGGAGGTTGTCCCCGCCTCCACCTGATTGGAGTGCAGCGCTTAGTCACTACGCTGCCCAGACGCTACTCGTGCAATACCGTAAGGTACTCATGGTACTGTACTGTACCCCTGTACTTATGGTACTGTACTGGGTAGTCTCAGAGTCTGTCCGACCGAGGTTCCATTCCTGGACGCGCATGCATGTCCATGTTCAGCGAAGCTTGACATCTGCTCAGCATGGACTTGGCATTCCCACGCTCTGCCATGCCTGGAAGCGACGTATCCTACGAACAGCTTCGTCTTGCCCTCCTCTTCTCAATTCACTACCCATAAGAATCTGACCATCCCTTCACCGACCGTACCTCCACAGGCAGACGAGCCCGACACGCGGAGCCGAGCAACCACAGTAGCTTTGGAGCTTGTTCTACAAATGGAAAGACCTCGAGGCGAGGAGTGCCGAACGGACTGGACGCAGAGCAGGTTGAGAAATGGCTGTCCAGAGTAGAAAGAGAGCTCGCCGACGAGCGGAAAGCAATGCATCTTTCCGTGGGAGTCAGTGGTTTAGAGTTGCCTCAATAGGTTTTGTCTTGCTTGGGCAAGAAAATGGAATAAATGTGACTTGTTCTATACTCCTCAATAAAGGTCTGGGAAAGAGACAACCATCACCCCCTCTCTTTTCATTTAGCTATTTGTCTGATTGCAGTGAAATCGCTAATGACTATCAACACATGGGCAGCAAATCTGAAAAGCTAACGGATGTAAGTACTGACTGGATCCGTTGTTCGTCTTCGACTCAGCAGAATCCGGCTAATTGCGAGAGCCTAGAAACATGTGGCAATTTCCTAGAGTCGCCGCAGGATGCGTGTCAAGCTCGAAAAGAAAAGAGCTGGCCGAAAGTTTTGTATTCACAAACCATCAAATCGAGTATTCCCGGCTCTGAGTTCAAGGTCCAGGAGTCATAAATATACTGGATTTTATCTCAACACATACAAAGTGAAGATGTAAACAACAACAAAAGCCAAAGGGTCAAAATTGACAGCTCAGCTCAGCTCAGCTCAGCTCATCTCACTTCGTCTTTCACTAAAAAATCTAGACAAACAGCATCTGACATGGCATGAGCAAGTGGCATGTATTTGATTCCAAAATAAACTCAATACAGTCTACATCACGCACACTCACCATCGCCGTCCTCGACCACGCTCTGGAGCGCAGCAATTGTTCTGTTCTCCATCCCTATTGTCAACAACATTTACCAGCGACAATAAGAATAGAGTCCTATTGTGCACTCACAATGAGGCCCAACGCTGCCAGACTACCCGATGTCTCGTCACTTGCCTTGCCATCTTCTCCACCATCGAAACCTACCCTGAAATCACGACACAGACCTCCTCCAATCGATACTACGAGACCGATACACCGGACTGAACAGGAATCCATGTTGAACTCGCGACGCCGCCCTCCCCCAATCGATACTAAACGACAACTGCACTCAAGCGGCGAGGCTGAAGCGTTGAATTCACGAATCCTACCTCCTTCATTCATTACAACGCAGCGCTCACGTCGAGCCGAGGAGGAATACAAAATGATGTTACAACGCGCAATCAGCTCGCCTACCGTCCAAATTCACTTGCCTGACCTCGCAGCTTTCCAAACAACGCATGGTTTCGAAGAGTATCATCGCAGCAAGCCCGTCGATCTCGAGCCTCGAGTCCTCAGAGACTCCTTCATTGAGTTCGCGCAAGACCTTGATCGTCATGAGAGAAAGGCCTACATATGGAAAATGCAGTACAAGGAGTCAAACCTCTCATTGAAAAAGCTTCTTCACAACTTGGATGAGAAAAGCAGACAAGTTGCCAACGACTCTTTGATAGGACTCGGAATCCACACCGTCGAGGGAGTCATCGACGGCTCGAATTACGATCGCAACGCCCGCGCAGAACGAGACCTTGGGCTACCCGAATTCGAGGATCTCTATTACCTTCTCGCCTGCAAGGCACGCGGTCTTTATGTCGATCTTCAAACACGTTTCGCATCCGGCTTCATTACCATGGATACCCTGCTCTATGAAGAGAATCCTCGCAAGAGCAAACCTTATCAAGCTCCTCGCTTTCCATGCACAGTGCACAACTTTAGGAACATGGTACGAGCTCTGTGGTTCAGGATGCTTCACCCAGACATCTTACGGGTCCTTGTTACTGCGATCAATAAGAGAAAGTATCAGCATCTGAAAGCTCATCCGTTGGTACCAAAAATGGCAGACGACGATGGCAGCCAGCTAGATGCGACACCAATAAAGAGCATGTTTCAACAGCACCTGGTAGATGTCAGCAAAGTACCTATTCCCGAGCTGCTGGACAAGATCGCCAGGCGTACACGATTATGCCAGGCGCCTTCTCTTCCCGACGAGGTCTCTCCAACGAAAAGTGAGAAGCTGAGCAGCAAGGCCTCATCTTGGAGGGATTCGTGGATCAATGTGAAGCAGGACAAGGAGAATCGCACCGAGCAGGAGGTAGTTCGAATGAGTTCGTCCGCACACGAAGATGCCCATGACCAGAGGCCGACTTTTGTTGCAGTGGTACAGCCGCCGCCGAGAACCACATCGCTTATGCCTGCTATCAATCTCGCCACATCCTTGCCTCCACCGAGACCCGCAAACAGCGCGGAAACTCCAGCAATGATCGGGCAGGCCCAGGAATGGAGTCCACAGACATTACCTTCAGGTACCACTCGCTCTCAAGCAGTTCGTCCCAATCTTCCAATCTTCACGCCACCTGTCTCCCCAGTGGGAAGAGAGCCATTTGCTGAAAGAGCGTCGCCCTTTCCTCCAGTATCTCCAGTGAGCAGATCATCTCCCTCCAGTGACACACCATTTGGCGTTGCCTCTCTAAACAGCATATGCTCTCACGAGACGCGCTCGACCGCCTCTCACAAAGCATATACCAACACGACTCCAAGCTCCAAGTGTTCACAATCAGTTCCTCCTGCTAGTCCTTCATTCGTTATCAAGGGCCGGCAAACTACAGACAGCCCGTCAAGTCGTCGATTACCGTTCCACGGCAACGATGAGTACTTGCCGCCACCGCCATTCTTGCCACCAAAGTCACCAGAACAGATTGCCGCTGCGGCGCAAGCAGCGCGCGCCAGAGAACTTCGCGAGAGAGAAATGCGGACTGAAAACGCAAAGTTGAAGAGGGAAAACTCCCAGCTCCAGGAAGCATTGCAGCAGATTTATGCCAATGGAAGACTGCAGCGAGAAGAATCGGAGCTGCAGGAAGCGTTTGAGCAAGCCCATGCTCGTGAGAGAGTGCAGCGAGAACATTCTAACCTACAGGAAGCACTCCAACAAGCCCAAGATCGTGGTAGGGTGCGGTGGGAAGACGCTCAGATGCAAGAGGCAATGCAGCAGCGTCAGGACCAAGGTCGGAATCAGAGTCAGGGCCAGGACCCAAAGCTCAAGCGGGAGCAGTCCGGGCTGCAAGAGGCTCTCCAGCAAATACGACAGTCACCTGGAGGAATGTTGCGGCGACTGAGCAAGGCTGGGTCAAGGGCTAGAAGCAGGTCACCTTTCAAATCATCGAGGAAGGACTTGAGCAACTCCGATGCCGCATTGTCAACGTCCGATGTGAGGAGCCGGGGACAAACGTCTCTTGGCTGAACTAAAGTGGTGTCCAAGGAGCGGCAAGTTGAAGACCGAGACTCGGCGGTATTGAAGGGCACGGAGAGGCAATTGTGTTGCTGAGAATCGACGCGTGGACGAATGTCTGGGGTAAATGTTTTTCGAAAAGGTCCAACGGTCTTAGCCTGGTTGGCTTTTGGTCTTTCAGCTAAGTGTCTCCAGAAGCTGGGTCTTCCGGGCAGGTCTATTGGTGGTATCTTCGATGTTGATGTCGTTGAAAACTCAGAATTGGCCCTATTCAGGGTCCTCATTCGCGATGGTACATAATTGTTGTTATAGTATAGCTAGGGCTCTGATGTCAGTTTCACTCGTTCTATTCGTGTCTTCTTGTATGTCTGAAGTATCGTGCTGTCCTCTCCACGCCCCTGATGTCTCAACTACGCTCTCCACCTCCATTGATGGACGTTCGTCGACGTGAGTTTATGTGGTCCGCTACGTATGCCGGTGGCGAGCAAGCGTTGAAACTACGTAAGGGGCGTGTAGATCTAATGCAGGACTCCTCTAGAACGAAAAGTAAGAAAACGGGTTTTGCCAACAGCAGAAGTTGTTATCTACCTCCTATCAGAGATAATCAGACCATTCAGGCCCCATCTAGTCTTGTATTCGTATCTGCGAGGTAGGCATCTCTCGCCTGCGCGAAGAATGCCATGGCCAAGCGCAAGCCAGGAATAGCCTCGATCTTTGCCCCATTCTCTCGACTTGTTTGAGGGTTAGCCCTCCCTGCTCTTGCTCGCAGCCTTTAGCCCTGCCTGCTCTTGCTCGCAGCCTTTAGCCCTCCCTGCTCTTGCTCGCAGTCTTTAGCCCTCCCTGCTCTTGCTCGCAGCCTGTTTGTGCTGCGTTGGCGCCTTCGCTCTCGCAAGTTCGCTCGTGATTGACGCAGTGGGAGGGCTGAAGGCTCGAAACAGCCGGGATGGGGATGGCGATGGTTTCGAAACACCGTCCATCGATGCCAACTCGGTGTCACAATGGCGCGAGTGGTAATATTCCTGAATATTCCTGGAAAGCCCCCTGTGGCCAGCTTATGAGAAGGAGTCTCTGGGCCGCTGCTAGGATCCACTCGATCCCCAAACCTGTCGGCCAGCACACGCAACTCTGTCCGGCCGCCCTATCATTGCCAAAAGGAAAGGGCTGTCTACCTCGACCTACATCTACCTCACCTGCATCTACTGCAACCGCTTGCTGGACATGAGTTGCACTTTGTAAACGACATCCCTTTTTCATCGCTGACCTGCTTTCCACTTGGAAGCGTTTCAAAATGATGAAGCCATGGATAGGTTCGGGCCGACGCCGTGCCATCATTCTCCTAGCCAGCTGCTCGGTACCACTCCTGTTCATCGCTCTCACCACTTCTTTCCTCTACCCGGACTACCTGGACAACAGCTTCCCCTCGCAGAGGCCATTGCAAACCAGTGGCTTGCTCGGAAAGTCAGGCACCACCAGCGCCTTCAGATCTTGGAAACCAAAGCACGCAACTTCAGCACCTCACACGACAGCTCCGGCTCCACTTCGGACTCCAGAAGCACTTCCAGAGGCATGGACATTCGACACGAAGCGAGACGAAAGAGAATATGGCCTTAGCGATGTCCAATGTGACGCGGCTTTCCCCAACTTTTACAAGGAGATTGATCGGGCGGTGGCTTTCCGGAAGGAAAATGATCTAGGTCGTGTCAAGGAAGAGGATGTGGACATTGAATGGCGTGGAGGGGGAGAGATCATACGTTTGATGCTGTACGATAGACAGGTGAGGTTTTGTGTCACATACAGGAGCGACTCAACGCTAATGTTCACAGTTATACGTTATCGATGCGAGGTGGGCCGGCCATGGCTATGACTTTCCTCGTGCCCTTGCGATTTTATACTCCATTCACCGCGCTGTTGTAGCGTTTTCCGGACCTCTACCAAATATTGAATTCTCTATCGGACTAGGCGATTTTCCTGGTGATGATGCCGGTCAGTGGCCTCTGTGGGTTCTCACTAGGCAGTCTTCGAACGAGGAAAAATGGGTTATGCCCGACTTCGGATACTGGTCATGGCCGCTTGACGTGGTGGGTGATTATACACAGGTGCGAAGAGATATCCGAGAGAATGAGGGGAAGTGGGAGGCCAAAGTCCCAAAGGCAGTATGGCGCGGTGCAGCCTCGACGAATGAATTACGGGGATTTCTATTAGATGAATCGGAAGGTAGACCGTGGTCTGATGTCCAGGAAATAGTATGGGAGAATCGGACCACCTTGGCTCCAGGCATGGCAGAGCTCAGCCTGAGCATGTCTGAACATTGCAACTACCAGTACGTAGTTCACACGGAAGGTGAGAAGTTCCAGGTCACCAAAGCTTTCAATAATTAATATCTGTCCAGGGCATACGTACAGCGGCCGTGGCAAATACCTGCTCAACTGCGCCTCCGTCTCCGTCGTTCACACTCCTGAATGGATCGAACCGCACACCCATCTCTTCATTCCCGAAGGTGAACACCAAAACGTTGTCGAAGTCGAACGCGACTTTTCAGATCTCGACGAGAAAATGAATTACCTCCTCGATCATGACTCCGAGGCCCAACGAATAGCCCAAAACAGCGTTGCCACGTTTCGGGATCGATACTTGACGCCTGCAGCACAAGCTTGCTACTGGCGGAAACTCTTTCACGCGTGGGCGAGCGTCAGCTTCGACCCAGAACTCTACACGACTATTGTGGACTTGCATGGTAACACGAGAAGAAAGAATCGGGGGACACCTTTTGAGACCTACGTTTCTTCTCTCGTTCTGTCCGAAGATGAATGAACGACGTTTGGTCTACAGATAGATGTTCCTAGTGATTTTGTCCATTTGCGACATAGACTGTTGCTGGCCTTTTTGTGGAAATGGTGACGCGATCTGCATAGATTTTTTGATACCCCGGCGTTCTCATTTCGTGGGGTGTATTTGGACGAAACTGGTGGGCATTTTGCATGCATCACTGGCAACCTTGAAAGGTTGTCATTGTCTGGAAAGAGGATCGATTCCATCTTGAAACATGGTGTACGATAATGAAATATCTGTCATTGCTCTATCATTGTTTCCAGGCTTCAGCATTGCTGAAGGCTTGCACTGTTGATGTGAATCAGGATGCACGATAAATTAAAATGTGTTCATGGAGCCTTTGAGGGACGAGGCATAGACATACGTTGTGTAGAATGATTTAGTGGGTTTAGAGCCAGTGTTGGGACGTGGCGATGTTATTTTTTTTGGTGCCAAGGGGAGGTAGGCTCTAAGAGGTTTTTGAGAAAGCCATGATATGACGGTTATTTCCGGTTGGGAACGGGGGTTGCGAGGTGAGAGGTGAGAGGTGGGAGACGGGAGATGTCTGTTCTGTCAGCTTGTAAGTTACGAGAAGTTGTTTGGTGATGGATATTTTGCAGAGAGAGAGGTATGAAGATATTTCTCCGCAGGCAATCTTTTACTCCTTTTACCAGTAGTGTTCAAGTTCATCAATTCGAGGGGCCAAAGAGACCCTCTTTCACGGCTCGTATTCAAAAAGAGCGACATTCGGTGTCTGGGGTGTCGTTAGGTAACTTTCAACGTTTGCGTGGTCGCCGGGCGTCTCGGCATTGATTGGTAAGCTTCGTATCAAAAACGCACCCGGGGTCGCAACCACGGAAGCTGCTCCATTTCCTCGGAATCGCATGGAACGAATCTTGTTTCGTGGCTTTCGAGTGCAGATCATGTTCTATTTGAACTTCCTAGTGCAACAAGCTTCTATTAAACCTTGATGTACAAGTGTCCCAATCAACTTTGTTCTCTAAACTTCGTTTGCTTCTTAGTGGGAACTGGTATTCGTTCCCTCAGCGCACAACGACGCCATCGCAATTCTTTCCGGCGCCTGCCACTGCCTGGGCTCGAAGCCCGACCGGAAATTTAGGACCTGCCCATCGAGCGATGATTTGCCTTCGTAACCATCCCATGCCCGTAATTATGATTTCCCTCCCAAGCGCCAAGCATGCTCTAAAGCTGGCGCTGCCTCAGAGAAGTGCACCGCATCATGCAAAAATATGATGTAAAAATGCTCAGATTTGAATGTATGAAGAGTGGCCCGATGACTGCCCTCACATGTAGGGTGTGTTTTCATCTGGATCCCTCACATCTCGACTGGAGAATGTGCAATGTCCAATGCCTTTGTAGATATCTGTCTCTCCCCATTTGATCGGCAGCGTGTATGCATCTTCCGGTTCGTCATCGGTGGGATGGCACGCTGCAGAGATGGCGGCAGAGCAGGTGCCCGCCACAGGCATTTTGGATTTTAGCCTTCGTATTGACAAGAGAAGCAGCATGCCAACCATCGCTACGCCGAGAATAATGACGGCTGCATTGCCCAATGGTGAGAATCCTGTCGTTGAGAAGTCGAATTGTGGTGTGCGTCGATAGTCCATCATGCCCTGCCCGTGGCTGAGATCGTGACCGTAAGCTTCTACGTCTACGAGGAAGAGGGTCTGCGATATCATCCCGTGAATGGCGATGGAGAAAAACATGAGCGGAATAGCGATTTTGTAGGGCATCAGGAAGAAATATACCGTACGCTGGGATCCTCTAGGTGCTTCCGAAACACGAAGACCTTTGCGGTGAATGCCATACCGTGACCATTCATCGGTAAAGGTCATGGCATAGACGACATTGTTGTATATGATGTAGAGACATCCAAACATCGCGTGGCCAATGTTGGCGAGGTACACAGCACGCACGAAAAATCTGGGTTCCTTGTGGTGCCAGCCGATGAAGAACTGCCGGTTGATCTGTCCTAATCCCAGTTTGAAAAAGTTGAAAATGCCAATGGGCTCATTGACAGTGCAGAAAAGAGCGCCGTTCAAGCTAATTGACAGCATGAACAGTAGACAGCAGACAGCTACGCGGGTTTTGATGGTGTGTGCCCAATAGAACTGCTGGAGACGAACGAAAATTGGAACGACCGGCCATCGCTTTGGATGTGCATCGATCATGCGTTTTGATGCCATGCACATTCCGCCCGTGTATGGGTCGGGATCATTCATGAAGGAGGAGATCGCATCTCCAGTGGTCATGAGAGGGCTCTCGTGGACGGTGATGGCGGCCACGAACATGACAATGATCTTGAACAAATCCGTCAAGAGAACGGTCATGGCCATCGCCAGACTCACGTTCAGCTTGCAATGCTCCTCCACCCTTTCGCTCAAACAATATTGAACCTTGGCATCATCCGATAGAGTCCAGTTTTTCGGGTTGGCTTTGAGCTCATTGACGTGGTAAAGACATTGGTCGCTGTATGCAAGCTTGTCGTCGCAAACCCATGAATATTGCTCTCCGTAAGCTTGCGGACGCTCCGTAGGAACAAATGCGTGGTAGACATCGAAAACGTCTGCAGATCTTCGAAATTTATCGTCAGCAATGACGACGACGTTGCGTCGCGAGGGTTGAAGGGGTCTGGCGTATGCTTCGATGCATTCGGCCGGTCCTAGTTTCTCCAGCCTGCCAGCCCAGGCTTCTGCGTGTAGGTGTCTGGCGAGAGCTCCGAACTCGTGCTCGAGGACGGCCGCATCGATTGTGTTGTTCGATAATATGATGCTAATGCCTGCTGGCTTCGTCATGAACGACTCGTGGGCAACAAAAGCGCTGTAGCTGTTGGTCGACCAGGTCTGGAATAGGAAGGAGTTGTAGAAGAATTGGAGCAACGGTGATGATAGACCCAGGAGTAAGAACAGGCCCGCCCTTTTCTTACTGACGGCCATCATGTTTTTCACGCTCATTACTCCGATATCGAGCCAACGTCCTTTGGCATGGGCCTTGTCAATTTCTTCCCGAGTAGGCGAGGTAAGACAGTACTGGAATGGTGAGCTAAGAAAAATACGCAACGAGTAACCGCGGGCCTACCATGACATATGCACTAGCACTCAAGTAACCCATCCCGAACAAGCTAATGAACCAGTGTACATATCGGTTCGTCCTCGTCACTTGGTCACAACTGCCTTCGTAGAGTGTCGATCGTCCACTGGCATCGAATGGGTGTTTCGCAGCGACTGCTATCAAACCGAACAGGTGGAGGAACCAGGTAACGAACGCCAGCGCCGCGTATGTCCACGTATAGAATCTCCAACTCCACATCTCATGCTTGAACCATCCCGTTGGCGATTTGAAGAAGTTAGGCGCGGGCGGTCTGGGTCTGCTTCGCGTCCGTGTGGCATGGTATTTTGACGGGGTAGAGGACGATGCTCCTGAAGAGAGCCTCTCTGTCGCGACGACCGAGATCCCTCCCTTCTTCTCGACGTTGTCCCGTTTCGCCACCAAAAGTTCGATGTCGTCCATCTTCGCCACCAAGACAAGGGAAGCGGAGTGGACACTTCCACTTCAGGCCCAATACAGCGTCCACCAGCTGCTCCGAGAATCGAAAGATAGGATTAGTGGAAAGAGCACTCTGTGAATCGTACGGAAGTGACCGTCATGTGTGCAGAGGTCGTAGGTGCGAAGTGGGAAAGGAGAATGAGTGGCTGAGTCAGGTGTACCAGGCTTAGGTTGGGGAATTGCAATATAGGATGATACAATGAGGCCCGGAGATGGGTGGAGATGGGTCTGGAGAGGACGTTACTATAGAAATGACCAGGGGCAAGGTGTGCAAAGCACAATCTGAGGCTTCATCACTGGAGCACCTTGTGGTGCCTGAGCGTTCTCAGGATGCGCCATCTGCAATCTAGAAAGGACATGTGGAGAGCACTAATGAGAAAGCCACAGCGGATGATGGGACAATGATTGGAGACGACGAGTCCAAGTCGCGGTGGTGATTGGCCGGGGAATACTCTACAATCGACGTCTAGATTAAAGAATAACGCGGGGGCACGAGACATTGTGCTGGATAGAGTAGCGAGCGAACAAGGGCCGATGCCGGGAAGACGGCTACTGTGGTAGGACCTGAGGTACACACGGGCAGTCCAGGTACTGTGTACGCAGTATGTAGGCACTGCAGACCAAGGCACCAAGGCACCAAGGCACCAAGGCGCCTGTGTGAGCCATCGAGCCTCAGGCTGCAGATGGCATGGCGTCGCTGCACGTGAGTAAGCAGGAAGCCTCAGGCTCGCAAGAGTGCGGCCGGTGAAGGTGAAGGTCAAGGTAAAGGTGAAGGTGAGGGTGAAGGTGAAGGTGAAGGTGAAGCTCAGGACGATAAGGGCAAGGAGGAAACGCTTGGACCCTTGGAAGTCTCTGGGATCCACCTTCGGACGGTCCCTTTCAGCTAGCCACATGGAGACTCATCACCTGATCTGATCTTCTCCCATCTGATCAAACTGAAACAGCCTCAGCCACCAGCTCGACTGGGCACCGGCTATTACACAGTAAAGGCACCGTCCACCCCATCTACACAGTACCGCAGTACTGAACCAAGACGCGGATCAGGAACAGTTCTGCCATTCTGGAACCACTGTCGGCTTTGGCCTCAACACAGAGACGCTGGTCTTACAAGACGATGTTGACGTCGACGATCAAGTCCCTCAGGCTCCGTCACGATACTCACGTTGCAGTTTGAGGCAATCCAGTGGTCTGTTCGCTGTCCAGCTTCACTCTCAAGGAAGCTCTTTCTCGACTCTTCCCATTCGGACCGGATTATTCTTCACGACAGTTTGATTGCCACTCTGAAGACTCTGACAACCTTCTCTGAGAACTGCATGCCAACCTTTTCTGAGAACTGCATGCCAACCTTTTCTGAGAACTGCATGCCAACCTTTTCTGAGAACTGCATCGCAACCTTACTCGGGCTACACTCCCAGTCTCCACGCCCAGGCTCTCCATGGAACTTGACACTATTGTGTAGACAGGCACCAATCCCATGTCAGTCATCCTGAGTGCCATGTTGCTCGTGTGACTAGGCACGTGTGATCCTGGACACAGCCGCTCTCAATTTTCCGAAAAGAATGGACTTCGATTTCTTCCAATATCCATGGCTTTTATTCCCTCCCTGGCTGGAAGGCTGCGATGCTCATGAATCTTGGTTCTCCGGTTTTCGTTTTTCTGCTAACTGTGTACAGAACTTCAATGGCCATCTAAGAGCCGCAACGTGAAGGATTCTCAGGCTGTTCACGCTTTGGCCAAGTATGCAAAGCTTGGGTCCGTGTCGGCACAATCTAGAACCCAAGCTCAGCAGATTCTCCGGGTTGCAATAATCGGGTTATAAGAGGAGGGGAATCAACCGTTCGGCGACCATTCTCTGCCTACGCACTACGTTGCCCATTCAGCCGGAATACTGAGCGTCATCCTTCAGCAGTAGTCAGATTTCTTTCGTCTGTCTCAGTTTGCCTCACGTCTTGCACTGCGCCATCTGGCCTGCATTGTTCTCCCAAGGAGATAGCATTTCATCTGCCACAAAGCCGGACGATTCACGTGTACAGAGGATCGCCACTGGCGGCGGCGCGTCAGAACGGTGCGTTCTCAGCAGGGCTTGTCCTTTTCCAGATTGTTTTGCACGATGGACAAAGGATTCCGCGAGGCAGTGACTGCTAGGATAATGTTTGCATGCGAACCTCAGCCTGCGGTCTGCTGAAGTCTACTATGGTATGGACGAAGACATCTCGATCGCTGTGATTGGACCTTACTACTCGCCTATTTCTTGTTCGTCTAGAAGGTTGTCCTTCCGTGTAAGGATCAATCATCGACAAACGGCCGTTTCCAGGATTCAATAATACGACCCGAACGGCGAGTGCCGTTGGCAATCATAATCTGCTCTTCCTCTCCACCAGAACCTTGGGACCTGTATTGGGACGAGAGGTTTCGCTCACAAGCTGGGTCTGAACACAAGGGCCAGCCCTGCTTCCAAACCCATATCCACCTCAAGCTCTCACCCTCCAGCCCTGGCAGATGGACGTTTACTGTCAAACATGTATCCACTCCCAGCCCCGCATTCTTTCATTTTCATGCAAACCAATTGTAGCTGGAGATGACCTAAATGGCAATCGAGCGCTTCAATTGTGGCTCAGTCCTCTTAGCAACGAAATACTAGACTTTTACAGATAATAGAATTTCATAACAAATGTTGCAAAAACTGCAAAACTACACTTCTCATGGAGTCCCGCGCTAATTGATTTTGTGGCTTCACTTTAATTCCCCTGCCCACGAAGGGAACGTGAACAAGGCTCCACATCAAAATTCCTACCGGACGAAACTCACATCGAACCTCACATGAAATTTGACAACCCTAAATCATGTAGGTTCTAGATAGTCTCCGCTACAACACTATAGTCTAATATAATCGATCCTTACATACCTATCAAGACGAATCCACTTCTATAACCACACTTAACTCGCACATGCCATACCAACTCCCGCCTCTCCCGCAAGCTTCCCATCCACCCATTATCCGGTCGTTATTGGCACTCACTTTCTCCCCATCCCACATGAACGCCCATCATCCTCTTGCCTTCTCCTCCCTTCCAAACGGAAAGATGGCTCAGAAAAGGAGACCTGTTGTCCGCAGATGGAACATAACTTCACCACTCTCAGTTCTAACATGAGTTCCTATCCACTTTCGCATACTACTATTCGTCGATGGGCACCTGGGTGTCCTTCAACAAAGCACGTGACATACCACTTGGAAAAAAACTGAATCGCGAAGCTTTCGAGACCTGAAAATTAGGCATTTGATCGACAAGAAATGGAGAAAGAGCTATCCAAATTTGCGGGTATCTGTCCCGCTGTACGTAATGGACGGATTCTGGTCTTTCAAAAACGCCAATCGCCATTCCCTCTATCCGCCCATTCATCGCATGCCAGCGCCGCTCAGAGAATCATATGTCTTGAGGATGAGATGACTCTCACATCCCTCAAGATGGTATAAGTACAGAAAATGTGGTAAGTAACGGTCGGTCCTGCAGCGCTGTTGGGTGAGAGCCAATAGGAGCCGGTTCCATCAATGTGGAACGGAGTGCAGCTTGACTCGACGTCATGGCGGGAGATAAGTGTGGTTAAGATCGCTGGAGGTTTCACGCTCCTGGCAGTGTTTCGGTGCCTTCGCCGTTCGTATATAGGTTGTTTTCCTCGATATAATGGATGACGGCTTCGGGCACCAAGTATCGGATCGACTTGTACTCTCGTAAGAATGTCCGTATTTTCGTGCTGCTGACATCGTTCCGAATTTGCTGTCATATGTTAGTCTTGACTGTTTCTGAGACAGCGATAATGGCACGAGCAGATGTCGATTCATTTTCGCCTGATTTCAAATACCTGATGAATGACGTATATGTTGGCCCTCCACTTTGGGTCAATCTGTTCAAGCTTTGATAGAACATCATCCAAGTCTGTGCCTATCCGCTCGATGATGAAGGCGCCGACTAGAGAAAAGTTAGCCTGGACCCTGCGTCGTGTACTGAGAATGCACGTACAGTCCACAAGAATGTGGTGCAAGTCCACGGGTGACCATACTCCCGGCTGAACAAATGTCTCCACAAGATCTGCACCTCCCAAAAGAGCAATCTTCGCGGGTACCTTCTTGCCAGTCCCATCGTCGATGCCCCCTAGTACTTCGTTTATCTCGTGGTGGAAGTGGTCCAGAACTTGCGCCGTTGGTTGGTATTCTGTCTGTCACACTGTCAGTGCTCATCTCTTTCCTACGCCCAATCGTAACTCACCTGGAGGGCTTCCCAAGTGTCAACCATAATAAATGCGTTCTCTTTCTCATAGTGGCTTGCTGCCGTGACGGCGAGCTCACACATCTGTACGCGGTCGGCTGCTGGTGCCAGACCTTTCTTCTTGTATGCGTCGCCGACTGGTGAGAGATCTGACATTGTCAGCATCTCTTGCCCTCGTGCTTCCAGTTGTCCCTATTGTACTCACATCCTCCCACAACTGTATATTCCGTGTTGAGTCTTGCCCAGTCGCGTGCCATCTGCGTGATTATAAGTTTCCCACTGCGGCCATAGCCTTAAACTGGGGTTTGACGAACCTCGAACATTCGCAGATGTACTGAGAGTAATTAGCAATTGTCCGGTCATGCACAGCACGTGCGCCTTACAGTATGTAATGGGGGAGAAAGAGCCGCAGGCGCATAGCACTAACGGAACTCTGCCGACATCCTTTCCTTTCAGTGTCTTGGTGAGGGTAGACGTTGGAAGTTCGTATCGAGCCAACTCTTGCGTACTAATCCGATTCAAAATGGGAGTGTCGGGTTGCGCGCCGTTTTCGACTGGAGGGGCTCCTACCGTCTCCATGGTGGAGGTGATACCGCGAGCAAGGGTGGATTCGAGTAGAATGTAGAGAGGGATTGAAAATGGGTTCTGTTCAACGGAAGGCTTGATTTATGTTCGGGTATAATGTACGATATCGGATCGTGGGAGGTAGTGTATCGGCGCGGGCGGATGAGTGATATTGACGCTAAGAATTGCTGCCTTGTCTGCAGCTGTGAGATGGCTGCGAGTCAAGAGTCAAGCCAGTGAGGACAAAGCGAGATTTGGATCGGAGAAGATTGTTGAATGGTCGGGAGGAGGTTGAGAAATGACTTTGCTAGCCATAGACGTCTTGGTGGATAGGCTGTTTTGTTGGCGGGGGGTGTGCCAAAGCAATGGATAGGAGCCCCCGCATTCTTCAGGCCGCGGAAATTCTTCAAGGCTACAACACCAACGGATGATCCTGTTTCGAGCTCTCAAGACTTTCTCACAACGCGCAACACATCGCATCTGACATGGTCCGAAATAACCGGGCAACGACAGTTTATCTGTATGTCTATGCATCCATACTGTCAAACTTTGTATACTTCTTCTGTGGCTTGAAAACGCAAATAGCACAGTGATCCCTTAAGGCTATTGCCTCGAAGGGCATCAAGGCTGCTTCAACCTCAATTATTGAAGACTTCTATCAGGTCACTGGGATTTCCGGTTTTGAAACTCGGCACCCTCTTCGTCTCTGGGGACAAGACCTATCAAATCTATCATAGTACATCAGGGTTCGTACCTATGGGAGTATACAACGAGACTAGTTCCTGACACCTTCGGCAGTCGTAATGCGTTACTGCCTTCGTACTCCTTCTTTTAGTGTTCAGCATCCTGTCTCAGGTAGTAGGCAGACTCGTCCAGCTCTGTGACGTGGTCATTGGCGAACTCGAGAACATTGCGAAAATGGGCAGGCCCTTGTTCAGCTTCGTCATCGATGGAAGCCCAGCATCTCTCCTGCTCAGCAAGCTCAGGAAGTGCCTCCTTGTGTTGGCGCCTGTCATTTTCCTTCGCCAGTTGAATGACAAGGTCAGCGAGCTCGGCATGATTCCAGCTTTGCTGCTTCGCACTGGCGGAGCGAGACTGAAACACCTGAAGAGTCTTGCACGCTCTGAATTACTGGTACATGTTGGAGATGAAGGTGAGAGGGAGGTCTGATGTCGGAACGGAACAAGGCCATTGACGCCGCGACGGCGAGGTTCGTTGGGATCGAGACTGAAGCTTGAAACGAAAAAGTTCACGACTGACTGTACTCTAGCAAGGTACTTTCAAACAGACATGGTTAAGCTCCCGCAGTCCAATCTTGCTACCGCGACAATCTGTTGTTCAGCCCGGCACTTGGTGAGCATTCGACCTTCTCCACCAGCAAAATCAGCAGCTTCAACCCTTGTAGCCAAGAAACATAGTTTGAACCTCCGAGCGCAGATGCCGTTTCGAAATCAATGATTACCCCAATGCACAGTCGTGGCTGTGTCTCTAAGGGCGAATAGTTGAATATAATATACATGTCTGGTCCTTTTTGTCCATTGCCGGGGCCAATTATTCAACGTCCCGTCTCATAATTTCCTCCATTGTCCATTGATTGTGGTCTTCGCGTGGATTACGAAGCCATGGTAGTACCGAATTGGCTTGGTTTTGTTCTACCTCCGATGGTTGTGGTGTTGGCTTGGGGGCTCCTGTATTTGATGTCAGGAGATCCGGGCGATGCTGGTTATGACTTGTGAAGACAGGCCGCTGAGCTGTTTGTCAGCTTTGATGTAGGAGAATATATGACCCGCGTCAATCTGATATGGCTTCATGGACTACTTGGGCTGAGAACTTGAGATGGTGCCGAGAGAAAGAACAAAGGAACTGAGGTCGACTGCTGATGAATAAGCAAATAGCTAAAGACCAATTAGTCTGTTTCTTTCGTCCTCATTCATCTCATCGATCTCATTCTCCCCTCCATTCATGAAATCCTTCTCAGAACCCCCATGATACTCCGCACTCTTCTCCGGCTTGTCAACAGGGACGTTGTGCATGACACTTCAACGGCCATTCTTCTCGTCAGATTGTTTCCGCCAAGAAACTCCTTGACGGCATTTAGGCACTCTTTAAGATATCGTTAGATATTGCTGAATTCCTTGCAATCTCTCCAAACCAATATGCCCAAACTTGATGGATAGTAATGGACATTTGAAAGCTGGCTCTCAACATGCGGATACCATTGCTTTTGATATCGTGACCCTCGACTTCTCCGACAACTACCAGTAGTAGTACGCGTAATGACAACAATCTTCGCGAAAAAATTCCATCAACGTACACGCTTCACTGGAATCACAAACACGACCATAGGATGAAATGCAAAAAAGACTCTTTGCTAAATACCGGGCCAGCAGACATGATGAGAGCCAAGATCACTCCTAAGGGCAAATATTTCCACTTCGACGACGAGATGGGTCACACCTCCACCAACGAATTGGATTTCATGACCATACACGCAACTGGAAGGTATACCAGAAACCATCGAATGTCAGACGATTGAACGACAACAGCGTCCACGGGTTTGCCAAGTCCACTGGAAAACAGCCAATTGCCATGACCCTCTGCGACGGCACATGCGGTTTGTATGATCATCCTGGCTCGAACAAGACACAACACCACATTTCCGGATGACACACCTCGGAATTAAAGAGCCAACGAGCAAAAGAAAACCGTACACGACAATGGGCCTAATCGAGACCGGTCTATTTGACCCGCTGTCTAGCTCAGATACGCTGAGATCGGAGATGTGCCTGCATCTCGGGGACAGCGAGTTCCTCGAAGTATGACTAAGGAAAAATAAATCCAATCCGACAGAGACAAACGCTTCATCAATGCTAAGCCACGGGCACAACAACGATGAGCACGACGTGGAAGAAGATAGATGACGACATCTACCCGTCCATGAAGTTCAGCCAGCCACCACACGCATGATGACAACAACGGCAACGAGGACGACGGATATGGCGGCAACAATTCAACTTAGTTGACGACGATCTGATCCAAGACCACTTCCCATTGTTCATCCTGTGTCCGAGTTTGAAACCATCCCGCCTTTGACCTCAACCACTCCAGCCAAGTAGTCCTTGTAAGCGAAAGCGAGCTCCGCTAAACTGCACCACTTCTACCCACTGCTTCAAATGTGCCCAAATGCGATAAGGAGGCTTCTGTACAACCCCACCGCCCGATCGACCGACATGAAACCAGAAACATCCACATGAAGAAGTCGACACTTCGTGCGTGGTGCCACGGAACAAACCCGAGTTTTCGTTCGTTCACTCCTTCTTCCCTTTCTTCCCTGTCTTCCCGTTCTTCCCTTCCACTCTTCTCATTACCTCCCACAGACGCCCTACAACAACCTACGCCCACCCCAAAGACCGGAGAATCCACAAACACGCGACCCGAGAACGCGGGTTTTGACACTGTGCGCTGGGCACCGGCCCCTGTGATAAGTCGTACCGCGTGGCAGAGGAATCTGTGGTCTGGGTTTGATTGATGCTGTGGAGACTTGAAGCGATCTTGTGGGAGGAGGGGAATGTTGCCGTGGGTTTGTGTCATCGGGCTGTGTTTGGGTCGTACTGGTGCGTTAGATTGTCCTTTCTTTTTTGGAGGATTTGGTAGAGGTTGTGTTTGCTCGAATGGAGGGTTGATGCGGAATGGGAATTGGAGGTTGTGGAGACAAGATAGATGGATTCTTTCGGCACCTGGCATGACTTGATCGGAGACTGAGGGAATGAATCACAGGTTCCATGACTTTGTCGCCTGAGATGCATAGACTTTGATTACGCTCGAAGCGACGTGAGATTGAGCGATCATTAAAAGCAATCGTAGATATATCCAGTTCGACATGCCATCATACTTCAGGATAAAACGAGGGGATATAGAACACCAACCCCAAACGAGAGTGCACCATTTTTCCTTCAAAAGGAAAAAGCCAAAACGCCACCTCAAACGCCCAATACAAATACAAGGTATAAACAAAAACATCTTCAAGAATCCCAAATGGGCCCATAAGCCGGCACCCCCCTCTTCTCCAAAGAGTTCACAATCTCCTTTGTAAACTCCTTATTCGAAATGACAAACACAGCCTCAGCACCACTCTCCGCGTACAAATTATAAGCAATCGGGACCAGATGTTCCTTGGCTGTAATCATCAATCCCTTCTTCTTTTGGATTTTCGTATCGATGATGACGGCGTTCGACGCACTGCCAAAGACCCTGCCCACAAGATCCGTACCGTACGTCGTCAACGGGTCGTGCGCTTGCCACAGGATCCCTGCGATCTGCGTCTTCTTGATCTTATGCGTTTCGAGCATCAGTGAAAGACAGGGGCCGATTCCGGAGCCGGTGGTAACGACGAGGACCTTTTTGAAGACGAGCGCCATGGACAGGACGCCGGTTTTCGGACAGCCTTTGACCCAGTACTGTGTTTTGGGATTGGCGACGTTGCGTGCTGTCCAGTCACCCGCTGCGGACACGATCATGGAGGTACCGGGTGTGCCGTCGACTTTTGGGAAAGTGGCAAAGGGGTGCCATTCGAGGAGGGGTGATTCCGAGATTGCGAGGCCGCTGAGGGGTTCGAGTCTGTGGTTTGTGCTGAGTTGAATCGCGTGGCCGGAGCATTGTTTCACTTCGAAGGTCCATTTGCGGAGCATTAGCCAGGGGAGGACCAGGTGGAAGGTGATGATGGCGAGGAACCAGAAGGTTGGGAGTCTGACCAGTTCGAAGCCGAACGAGGTGTGATTTGCTCTTCGGGTCTGATCGACTAGGAGCATGGCTTCTGCCCAGAACAATGCGATGGCGAGCCAGCCTCCGAATCGGTGGCTCATTTCGAATCGGTTGTGTCCCGGTGATGAGCGTTCTTTCTTCGTCACGGCTCCTTTTTCATCCTTCTTTTCTTTGACCACTTGCTTGGCACGCGATATTGGCCAAGCGAAGGCAATGATGAGGACAAGGATGGACATCAGTACACAGGTGAGTGTCAAGATAGGAATGGACATCAGTATCTGGTCGACGTAGAACTTGACGATGACTGCGGTGAGAACCAGGAACCAGCATGTGCCGGCCACGGCAGCGCCAGAATGGACGCCACCTTGTTCATAGACCTTTGCAAGCACTTGTCGAATTCGAGGATGAGTGGAGTGGGGTATCCTCCAGCAGACATGGTAGAGTGAATTGGAGATGTAATCCTGGCGGATGAGGATGGCGACTGCAAAGTTGGCAGAAGCGGCTGTGGCGAGGGTGGACAGGTTGATGTCTCTGAACGTGGTCGGCCAGAGTTTCGTTGTGAGAACGATGACAGCAATCAGGTTGCCAGCGAAGACTATGGAGAACAATCTCCTGTAGGTACTAAACCAAGTGAATCGCATAAGACCAGTGAATTCGCTTTGACTCTCGTCTGGCGGTGGAATGTTGAATGAGTCCAACGAACGTGTCGTACCGAAACTCCTCAGGTTTGATATATTTTGCTCTTGCGTGCAGGCTTCGACAGCATTGTTATTTACCCACGAAGCAACATCGATCTCGTCGAGGCGAGATTCCAAGTCGTTCTCGGGCTCAGAGTATCTGGAGATCGTGGAGGTATCCGTGGACATTTCTATTATCCTGGTTCTTGGCAGCTTTGCCTCGTGATGCTCAGTGGATGCGTGTCGTTCCTTGTAGGCTATGATGTCTCCGGCCGTGAAGCTGGGTATATGCTCTGTCTCGACGACCGTAGTGTCATACTTTTCAGTTGTTACCGAGTCATGTCCCATCGTACTGCTTGACTTCAAGCTCTTGTTTGATGCGTTCGTTTCTTGAGCAGTGTAGATGCCTGAATGACCCATGGTGGCAGAAGCCAAAGTGGCCCCCGAAATCTCCGTCAGTGTCGACAATCGAGCTTCATGTTGCTGGCCCCGTGGATTTTGGTCATCGTGGGTTTGAAGTATGGCTGCTTGAGCGTCAGTACCTTCTTTGTGATACGGTGGCATGTTTGTGAGAACAAGATGTGGAGATAAGTATGAATATGCAGCAAACGCAGAAGGCTAAAATATATATTCAATAGAGAACAACAAGGACAAAGGCTGGAACGTAGCAGGTGTTCAGTGGCGACTTTTTCTGCTCTGCAAATACTGCACCTGAATGTGACTTCACAACATTCTGCATTATCCTGAACACCAGGGTCCGGCCGTCGCAGGCCCTACCGAGTTAGGCGGCATTAGACAGAGATGCACCTAGGCAGCGGCAGCATGCATGGTCATCTTTTCGCCATCTGCGCAAATAAATAAACCAGGAGGAATGGGGCAAACCTCTCTTCGCGGTGGTCCCCGCCTTCTGCATCAGGCTTTGCTAATGCACCTACTGTGGGAAAAGGTCTGCACCATGACTAAAAGTGTGCTCAGCTACTCCGTAGACACAGCAAGGCAGCACAGTTACAATGGTTGCATGCGGCCACTGGGCAAATGTGCAGGTGTCTAGGCGGTGAAAGCAGGCCTGCTGCGTCCCGTTGTCCCAGCGCAGGAAAACGAAGCGCAGGAACCGTGTTCCCGTTGAGCCAGCCGTGAGGTAAGAAGACGTGGCTTCGGTGTTGCAAGGGCGTCTTGGTGTTCTTCAGACACGGCGTACAAAGGATGAGGGTCGCACTAACGTTCCAAAAAGAACAACAAGATGAGGTTGGCGGTTGTGAGAAAACGCAGAGAGAAACGTACTGGACGGGGAGATCTCGCAATCGGCGGCAAACCAAGACGCTCAGAATAGCTGGAGGGCTGGTGGGTCGCTGGGAACAGTTCCAGAACCAGAGCCTCGTGCCGAATAGAGCGCCGAGGACACAGAGGTGGGCTGATGGAAAGCATGTGTGCTTTTGCGGTTCCACACGAACAACTCCGATCGTTGTGCTAAACATGTAGTTCCTATGTTGGTCTGTACTAGTAGTCTGGAGCTGGAGATCCCGTGCGAAAATCCATGTCCAGCGGTAATTGAACTGATCTGCCGCCCAATAAGATATGGTTAATTTTGGCGTTCGACTTGATTGAAAAACCGATGTTCACAATAGAGGGGACGGCAAAAGAAATATGCCGCCTAGACAAGCCTGACCATTAGTCCTCAGCCACCCGCTGCGATCTTAAATCTTGCACCACCGTTCGATGCATCATCTAGCACGAATTGTATCGTGGAAGATCACAGATGTGACTCGCACTTTCCGATAGAGGATTCGCGACAAGTCCAATGGAGAGCCCAAGTTACTGGTGGCGCAAGCCCGACCCGACGCGACGAACCGCCCGCTCCCGGAATTTGGTTGAAGACGCTGGTCTCGGGTCAAGCTAAGCCCTTTTGATTGCAGTACTGCAGCTCTGCACCGCCTCGTAATGCAAGTAAGCGCCGACTACTTGGTATAGAGGAAAAAATGCCTGCAATGCCCTCCAGTGTGATCTACAGCAATGGAGAAGCAAGGGCCATTGGGTCGAGACTTTTGTTGCTTTGTCCTTTGTTCTGTACTAAGTGTCAATTGATTGGCAGATATCCCAAATGCTTAAAGCCGGCGAAGACAGATCTCCATCCCACGTATCGAAACCGCGAGACTCACCTCCGGATTATCCAAGTTGTGGCGGATGTGGAGCGCCGGCCTGACACTAAACGTCAGTGTCCGTTGTTGACCAGATCAGACCAGCTTTCAAAATGGCCACGCCTGCATGAGCATGCGTTGAATAAGTCACCCGTCTTGCTCGGGTCTGCTTCCTGCAAATGCCTATCGCCTCTTCCAAGCGGACCGGTATGACTAGCATAGAAGCGATAAACCAATTCCTTAGCTACTTTTGCAAGACCGAGACCTGAAGTGCAAGTTTGTGTTTTGCCATATGGTCCACGGTTGAAAGCATTGACGAAAGCCCATAACAAGCGTATGCATGAGACGGAAATCAGCTTGGTGATAAAAGCGGCTGTTGTCAGTGCTCTTCCTATGCTGAGCTGTTGATATGACACACGTCCCGGATGTGGAATCAGACTGATACTCCATATCACTGAACACCATTGTTACTGCAGATTCACAAAGACATAACAGACACTGTACAACATACCTAGACAACTATTTGTATCCCAAAGAGTGTCGCAATTCTCGAACTCAGCGATCATGAGCCTTCTTGATTGCGTATTCGATCCGACGGTTATAATAGCCGACAAAAATGCCCCGGTGAGCTGTTCTCCACAGCACTGCTCGTCATACCACGGAACTGACAAATACGTAGCTCTTGATCGATGCTTCAAATCACGAACGATGCTTATCGTATCATGAGATCTACTCCACGGTTCGGAAAATTACAGCCGGTTTGCGTGCGCATGGCGTCAAGCCGGGGGATTGTGTTCTGGTGATGAGTTTCAATGATGTGGGTATCGCGCCATCGATCTCGAAATGACTTTGCTAATGGTTGTCAGATCATGTGGCATCCACTATATCTCGGTATCATGGGTGCTGGAGGTAAAATTGCCACGATATCCATCACAAGGCTGACGAGCTAACTTCTCCAAACAGCTGTTTTCACTGGAGTGAATCCCGCAACCAAGACCGACAAGCTGCTCCACCACATGAGTTTGACTAAACCAAAATTGCTTGTCATTGAGCCTCCAAGATTAGATCAGATCCTTCCAGCAGCAGAGACGTTCGGCCTAACCAACGACAATATTTTCCTCTTCAATGTACGAGAGAATTGGCAGGCCGAGCGCTGGGCTTCATATGGTTTGAGATCGTGGGAATCGTTCCTGCAGCATGGAGAAGAGGACTGGGTGGTGGTGGGTCATCCTGATACCACTGTTGCCCATTACGCCACGACAAGTGGAACGTCGGGTCTATTCAAAGCCGCGGCGCTTTCACACTCGTATCATGTGGAGCAAGTAAAGGCACGCAAGACTGTCAAAGAACTTCCGTACATTCCTCGAAGGCTGGTGGCGCTCCCTCCGTTCCACGTATTTGCGACACCAATCGTGCCAGCCTCGATTCGTGAAGGTATCGCGACGTACATAATGCCGCGGTGCATCATGAAATCCTACGTCGCTGCAATCAGAGACTTTCGAATCAGCGAACTGTTCGCGCCGCCGCCAGTAGTGGAACCAATGGCACAGTCTGCCAAACTTGCACAGTCTCCACTATGTATTGCCGAAGTTCCTTGCGGTGAGAGCGCACTTTGTGCGAATTGTTCGGAGGGGGCGCTCTGTACATCAGAGAATCTGCGATCAGTGCGCCAGCTCTGGTTCGGTGGAGACTCTATGTCATATGGCACCGAGAATCCGCTTTTCGGCGTCTTCCACGAGGATGCCCGTATTCAGCCTGTGTATGGAATGACGGAAGCTGGATGGATAACTTCCGGCGAATGGCCTGAGCGACACACGGACGACAGCGTCGGTCGACTTCTGCCGATGTTCGAAGGTGCAAAGTAAGTCCGCCTTGAGATGTGATGGCGGTTCCTGTACTGACTTGAGCGCCCCAGGATTGTCGATGACTCAGGAAAAGAAGTCTTGGAAGGGCAGAGCGGTGAGATCCTTGTGAAAGGCCCTTACATGATGTTGGGCTACATGGACAACCCTGAAGCTTCTGCCAAGGCATTCGCTGACGGCGGATGGCTCAGCACGGGCGACTATGGCCACAAGGCCGACGGCAAGGTGTTTTTCAGTGGCCGCAAAAAAGACATCATCAAAGTCAATGCATACCAAGTCAGCCCAGCTGAAGTGGAAGCGAGACTCAAGCAACACCACAGCATCAAAGACGCCGCTGTCATTGGTATTGAGGGCGCCAGTCGCAAGGGCGATTTGGTTCGCGCCTATGTCGTCGTCCGAGAGGGCACAGATTTCGTGGAGGTGGAAATCAAGAGCTACCTGAAAGAGCACCTCAGCTCGTACGAGATTCCGACAGAGTTCGAGTCCATCGACAGTATTCCGAAGAGCCCAACGGGCAAGATCGAGCGACGGCTGCTGAAAGAGAGAGCAAGTGAAGCGATCTCACCAACCTTGACGAGGGAAGCGGTCCAAAACACAGAACGCGCCTCGGGCGTCTCTTTCTCAACGGCCCAGACACACTCGACAGCTCTGAAGTCGTCGATTGCAGGCTCTGTCGGGACCGATGGGTCGGTCACTTCAGCAGAGACGACGCCCACAAGGAAGTCCGACTTCTCGAAGACACTAGGGTCAGCAGAAGGAGGTGGCGACAACCAGATGAATCGGAAGAATTCGTGGCGGCAGACTGTCGTTCAAACGGCATCCCGAACAAGGCTGGGTAGATTCTTCTCATGGCTGAAAGCGTTCTTTGCTTGATCGTGCGCTGAGCGATGTAGGGGTTTGGAACGAGGAGGACACCTGGAACGAAGCATACAATTGTGCGGGCTTGGCCAGTGTCTGGAGGTGGCCGTAGTCGGGGAGCGACAGAAGCATCGGGCGTTGTAATTGGTAGCGATGAAAGCTGGAATCACGAGATCAATGAATCAATTGTTGTACAGATGATCGAGGTAGTCATGGTGGATGGGGGAGTGTGCGGGACGAATGCCTGGGGGCCTGGGGCTCCGTCTGGAACATACCTACCTTAGGTACTGTACTGTGGTAGAGCTGAGCTGAGCCTCCTGAGCGCCTCGCCACAGAAGGCCCGGCATGCCTCGCATTACCTTTCCACCTGCAGACTCGGCACCACTGACAGCGCTCCCTAAGCGAGAGATATATCAACCCACCAATACCGTCACATATGCGAAAAGCAAGACCACTGTGTATTCAAACAGCTCTCAAATAATCATACAGCAAGGAAATCGGCTTGCAAAATCCCTAGTCACTGACCTCAATAGGCTCAACACCAGTCTACTCAACCACCACTCGTCTTCGCACCTGCCTTTGCCGCCTCACTAACTACATCCACCCAGGCACTAGGTCTCAGCCTACCTCCCTCCAAAACCTCATTAAGATACTTCTCGCCGTCAAAACCCCACTCAATAAGCTGATCCTCAATGCCCCATTCACCCATGGCCATCATGCCAATGGGCACAATGCCATCCCCCTTGGCTGCTTTCGCAAAACCGACAGGAATCTGGAGGCATGGGCAGCCGGTGAAATTGGCAAGCCAGACATACTCCATACTCCTGATACTCATGTCACCGTCCGTGACACCGTACCTCAGGTCCGACGGACTCTTGATCGCCCACCCAACAGTGGGTGTGGTGGGCGTGATGATCAGCAGGCCGGGATGTTGCTGGTACAAGGCTGCGAGGTGAGACATCAAGAGTGACCGGACTCGCTGGGCCTGGAGGAAATCAGACGCCGTAGCTTTTGCGCCAACCTCGAGGAGTATACGCGTCGCCGGGGACAGGAATGAGGTATCCGGGAATCCATTCACAGCTTCGCTGAGGATAGTGAGGGCATGGGCAGTTTGTCCGTCGTGGATGAGAGGGATATGGATATCGATGATTTTATAGCCAAGTTTGGAGTAGTATGAGATTGCTGCTTCACACAGTGACTTCACGGGAGCATCTGCGCGATTCATCCAGTGATTATATACGCCCATGATTTTTTGGCGGGACGTGCAAGGACGAGGAACTGGATACATACTTGAGCTTGTTTCGAAGGGATCAGGTGTGGCCATGACGCGGTATGCTACTTCTAAAGAAGCCATGTCCACAGCCATAGGGCCAACTACGGTATTTGTCCCTGCGATGGAGGGTGTAGGTCGAGGAGAGACGCGATTGTGGGAGGTCTTGAGACCATATATACCACAGTACGAGGATGGGATTCTTATGCTTCCGCCGCCATCTTCTGGGTGTTAGCTTTTTCCTTGCAAAATGAGATGTCTTGATCTCACCGCATCCGAGAGCAATTGGGACCAAACCTGCTCCTACAGCATATCCACTGCCGCCCGACGAGCCTCCCGTGTAGTATTTGTCGTTGTAAGGATTCAGTGGTGTGCCACAAACAGGATTGTTGTTGGTCGTGTCCATGCCGATTTCGTGCATGTTTGTCTTCCCGACATTGACGGCACCTTGCTCTTCCCATTTCTGCACGCACCAACTCGTTTCGTCGAGCGCACTCGTAAAGTCCTTCTTGGTGCCCCAGCAATTCTTGTAGCCCTTGACGTCCACCTCATCCTTGACGGCGATCGGGACCCCATCCAGCACACCAAGCGACTTCCCAGCAGCATATCGTGCAGTTGATTCCTCAGCTGCCCTAAGCACCAGGTCAACACGTGTCGAGAGAAAGGCTGTCGAGTGTGGGGTGCGGTTTGGAACGTCTCTGCGAATGAGAGGAAGGAGCGCATTGGCAACATCGGTCGGTGTGAATTTGCCGGTCTTGTAGGCTTCATGATAGTCCTTCACCGAGTAGAGCCTATTCGCAGCCTCGGGAGGCGCTCTAAGAGCCTTCTCCTCGGTGTAGCTAGGGACAGGTGTCTCTCCATGCTTGAGGGGAATGACCGTGGGATCGAAGCGGCATTCGATGTGGTCCAACTCTTTCTCAAGCTTCCTCAGGCTGTTGAAGCCGGCATTGTTGTACAGAAAACTGGAGACAGGGGGGAGCGATGCGACCAGCGAGGCTGCAATAACCAGAGGAAGACCTCGGACTATTGGATTGTTGTCCTTTGGTGGAGCTTTGTAGGGGATCACCGTCGCCTGGGGGTTGGGATAGTTGTAGAATTCTGCCATGGTTTGGGTTGATCGTCGGGATGCTTGGCAGTGCAGGTGGGTGAAAGGGGAAGTTCTCTGTTTTTTGCCATTCCGGCGGGCCGATTCTCATATCCGTTCAACCCTACTTTCCAGCCTCGCCAATTGCGATTCAAAATTATCTCCGGGGGTGCTGCGTACTCGCATGAGCTCAATGTTACCGAACTATCAATGATGGACCTTGACAAGTGGATTTTGACCCCTACTAACTCATCATGCTTGGATACGCATGGGATCCCAAAATAGTTCTCGCGGATGTCGAATATACTGGTAGACGCCGAGTCAACAGCACTGTCTGTTTTCCCTTCGAGAAGCTGCCCCATAGCTAAAACGAGGACTGAGGGTAGCGGAGCCGTGTATGAAAGTATAGAGCGATACAAAGCTCGAAGTTGTGTGTTTCAAAGCTAGCAATCGTCGTAAGGAAAAGCAAAGAACAAAATTGCGAGCGATTTGGGGACGTTAAGGCTGACGGCCAGGCTGCTACTCACCTGACATTGTTACTTCAACAGGCAAAGACCACGTGATTCTCAGGCACCACTACGGTATTCCGTACTCCCCCTTGTCGGCGTTTAATCACAGTGCATAAGGCGTAGATGCAACTTATAAAGGTATGGTCTTTCCTTCAGAGCTGTTTGGTCAGCTGTGATCCCAGTTACCTCACGTGGTTTATGATTGATCTCCGACAGAGGGAAGTACTACGAAGTAGTAAGTAAGCTTTCCTGCCAAATTGCCGAGTCTTGCCCGGAGACGGTCCGAGAGCTACTACGGTAGGTGTTACGACAGACCTCGGGAGCTCAGCCTATCTCACGATCTGTGACGCCTTTGACCATCCCAAGCACATCCCCTCCTCGAATCAAACTAGCACGAATCACGAACCTCCAACCTCCAACCTCCAACCTCCAATAAATTCAATCTCCTAAAAGCGACGCAAAAATGGCCAAACGCCCACCTTCCTCAACAGTAAGTCTTAAATTTCGGCATCGACCCCGTACCCGCGCCCACCCGCTGCCCTCCAACATTTCCCATCCTACTTCTCCCAGACTCCCACCTCCCAAACATCTTGCCAACAGACAGTTCCAACAGTCAGACGTCTGCCTCTACTTCCTCGCCCTCTTCCTCCCATTTGTCCCCGTCTTCATCAAACGTGGCTGCGGCGCCGACCTCCTCATCAACATCAGTCTCGATATTCTGGGCTGGATCCCTGGTGTGTTGCATAGTTGGTACATCATTAGCAAGAATGAGCGGAGAGCGGTGGCGTATCGTGCTTGATACACGAATGGACAGGGTTCTATTTCTTGGAGAGACAACACAAGATCATTTCTTCTGGTTCGCAATGGGGAACGTCCTACATTCGTCGGCGGAGTTTCTTGCGTAGACTAGCGCATTTCTATCTGTTGGTCTAAGGTCTTCGTTGCATTGATTGGAATCGAAGAAATAGTACGGTGGTGGGTCTGGCGGAGTGTGAGTGTAAGTTCTTCGATGATGTATCGTGGATTCCTGCAAGAGATACGTCTATTCTTTGACCCGTTGTTCGAGTCTGAATCCTCAATTCGCTCAAGAATCTTATTCAGACCTGTCTTTTCATATCGCATCATGTACGGTGTAACGATGTATTCAATTTTTTGACATCGATCTTGAAGTGGTGGAAGTCAAGTTTTGGAGAGCGTATTGTGGATTTGTAGAGATTTGGTGACGCTGGATTGATGAAGCCGCGATGTGTTTGTAGACCGCTTTCAAGTTCCCCTCTTCTCAAGGCCATCTGTATCGCTGATCTCCTGATCATCACCAGGAATACGTCCCGGAAATTCTTCGTTATCTATTTTTCAGTGGAAATGATGATGCGCTAAGCTGTTGGACGAGAGGACATGAACAGCAGGTCTCTTCTAGTCGTCGATAGGCCTTGGCTACGAAATGGACTTCTTTCATTGCCAACAGCGGCGCGATGATGCGATGGGTAGATACTTCGACGAGGTCAACTTTGGCTGCTTTCCCAGTTGGAGGGAAATTTGTCTCGAAAATCTCGATGTTTCTATCCGGCAGATATGATACACTGTTGCCTTAAACGAGCATCTGATGTTACCGCAATATTTCCCCAAAGCCGGACTTTTCAGGCAATGTACAAAGTATACCTCGCTCCATTTTTCTGATCACAAGACCTAGAGACCATATTAGTACGGTGCAATAAAAGGCGGGTCGAGAAATTGTCAATCATTACCTTTTGAATACTTTGCTTCTCGATCTGAGAAGTCTGATCAGGCTTCCTCGAAACCCTGTAATAATGATCACAGAACTCAGCACAGTTCATATATCTCAAAAAATCCTCGTCATGGGTGATGACAATAAGCTGAAAATTATGCTGCTGCTTGCGAACACGAATGATCTCAGACAACGACTCAGCCAGCGCACGAATGTTATCGCGATCCAAGTTTGTGGTTGGCTCGTCGAGGGCAATCAAGCCGCAGCGAACACCAAAACACTCGGCCAATGCGAGTCGAATAATGATACTGGCGAGGACCTTTTGACCGGCACTGCATCGACCGCGCATGTCCATTTCGGCATCTTGCTTGACCATGACAACGCGGTAGTTATACGACTTGTTGCCCTTCTGGGTCTCGTTCTCGGAGCGAATCATTATCGTGTCCACGTCGGTTCCTTGATAAGTGTTGCGCCACAGCTCATCGATGATGCGATTAATCTCCTCCATCTTCAAGCCATGATACTTCATGATGGCCTTGTCTAGGGCACCTCCATAACGAGCTAGATCGTCGATTGCAGCCTTGGTGACAACGACTCGAATGTGAGATTCGCGGTACTTTTCGGCTGCATCCTTGTAGTCAGTCTCCCATTCTTGTAGTAGCTGTTGGAGCTGGTCGTCCTTGGATTTGAGAATTCCAATCACGGTCGCCTGTTGAGCACTGAGCTTGTTGCGCTCATTCTGCCATTTGCTACCTTCACGTTCCCAACGCTCCTTGTCGGCTTCAGCATTGGACGCGCCTAGCTCGCCAACAGCGTCGTTCAGTTCTTGGAGATGTTTGACATTCTCTCGATAAGTCAGGTTGTCTGTTATTGCGCGCCTCGTTTCGGAGTGGTTCGCAAGCTGCCCTTCAATCTTCTTCATCTCAATCGTGATTTCTCGCTGTTCGTCCTCGACACGGGCAATCTCTTCTTGCAATTTTGTGATCTCCCGTGACGATCGAGCACGTTGTTGGGGACCGCCTCGATCTATGTATGAGTTGATCTCATGTTCAGCAGCTCGCAATTGATTGAGACTTTCCGTGAGTTTAGAGGCTTCCTTCTGGAGAAGCTTATCTCGTTCTTCTCCTCGAGATCGAATGTCCTCAAGCTTGACTTGTGCTTCTGCAATTTGTGGCATCAAGACTTGAATGTCTTGATCAGCACGCCTCATAGCATCACGTTGGTCGCTGTTTTGAATCTTGAGCTCCTGAATTTGACGTTGGAGGTTGTTTTTCTCCTTCAATTGATGCATGGCAGTACTGAGTCGAGACTTGACATCACGCACTTCAAGTTCGAGGTGGTTGATCGCTCCTCGAGCCCGCTCCCTATCAGCGCGAAGCTGCTGCAATTTGCTGTTCATGGAACGCGCCTCTTCGTTGACTTTCTTCTGCTCCTCTTGGATCTTCTCGAGGCCGCGAGATAGGCCAGCTGCTTTCTGCATAGCCTCAAGGTCCTTTATCTGTGATCTGAAGCTGCCAATTTCAGTATGAGTTTTGCAGATGGCCTGAATCGTCTTGGAAATGGAGTCGACATCTCTCTTAGCTTCCTCGAATTCTTGAACAGATTGATCTTGTTGCTCCAATTTCTTGTTCAAAATCCCTCGCCGAGTCTCCAACTGTGACACTTCGCTGTCCAATTTAGAAATTTCTCCCTCAAGCCTGACAAAGGTATCATATTGTGGCCGTATCGCCTTGACGATGGCCCATTGCTGTTCAACCTCCTGTAATTCCTTCGCAACGACTTCTGCTTGAGCTTTCTGTATCAGACCATTCAACCTGTCGACCAGCTTATCCTTCTCTTTCCCAGGCTTGACGATGCGCTCACAAAGACGACAAACGCCCACAGTAGTAGCAGTTTCAACACATTTCTGATAGTACTCCCGCAGATTGGAGAGGCTCGTTTGGTCATGCTTGAGTATGGCAAGATTTCCCTCGAGCACCGAGACAACTTCCTCGTATTGGGTGACGTCTTCTTCGTTGATCGCGCCACAAACAGTGATTATGGCCTCCTTGGAATCTTTGCGCATCTGCCGCAGTTGAGTAGAGGCTGTGGAGTGCCTGAATTTCACCTGTTCGAGCTCTCGACTTGTCCCATCTCGCTGGTTCTCGGCCTCCTTGATAGCAGAACTCTTCTCCGTTACGACGGCCTGGTACGTTCGTTCAAGATTGGACGGTTCCCATGAGGCACCAATGATGGCGGTGATCCGTGTCCCATGAGCACCGTTCATCGTGTCCAGGCCCCGTTGGCGGTCGTCCAGTTCTCTTCGCAGGAAGTCCAGACGAGCAGAATCCTTTGCCTGACGTGAGGCCTCCATAAGTTCGCTGTCGAGAAGTTCCTTCTTGTCATCCAGTTCTCTAACCACTTTGTCCGTATCTCTGATCTGCTTGTCCCATTGCGCTGCTTCAAAACCGGATTTAGTGTTGCTTAATCGGGATTCTAGATCTGCAACATTGGACTCGAGCACGGTTTCACCGCCTTCATCAATGTCGATCTTGTCAACTTCCTTCTGTGATCGAAGAATCTTCCCATCATTGGCCTGAATGAAAGAAGAGGCACCTGCTTTAGTCTGGTTCATGGCTGATCGCCGCTCGGTAAGAGCACTTAATCGCTGCTGTGCGGTCCGGAGACTTTCCTGTGTCTCTTTTCGAGCACGCTCAAAGGCAGTGTTCTGGTCACGCGCCATTTTGGCGATCCTTTCCATGAAGTCCCGGACGTGCTGATCCTCAATGTCACCGTCAAAGCCACGAACGTTTTGACGACGTGCCGTTTCTTTGATGAGATCAGCTCGTCCAATCACATGCCGCTCGTAATGGTCTTTTTGCGCCTGAAATCGCCCAGCATCGCTCTGTTTCGTGCCTAGTTCCTTGCGAAGTTTCGTCATATCCTGATTAAACTCAAAATATTGGTTCTTGTAATTTTCCTTTTCCTGCTCAAGCTGAGCGACCCTCTCGTCATACTTTTCCTCCATCTCGCGGAGAGAATCATCTGAATCCGTCATTTTGCGCATGTGCTGCTCAAGGGTGACAATACTTTTCTTGACAGCCTGTGCCTCGATACGTTTACCCGAGAGCTCGGTGACAATCTTCTCGAATCTTGCAGCATGGCCCCAGGCATCTTCGGATTTCTTCCTTGCCTCCTGCATCTTTTCTCGAAGGTCCATCTCTTGGCTTCGAAGATCTTCCATTTCCTCATCAAGAATTTTGGACTTCTTCTCCGCCTTTTCGCCCTTGTCCTTGTCATCTTTGGAGTGCTGTTCGATGAGCTTGAATTTCTCGAGCTCAGTCATCTGATTCTTCCGAATGACTTTGATGTTATCAACAGCTTTAGTGTATTTCTGAGCCTCGAAAATTTCATCGAATTTCTTTTTGAGGAGCGTGGGCGTGCTCATTGGCCACAGACTGTCATCTTGATGGCAGAAGATGACAGACTCTAGAATGGCCTTCGAAGCACCAAGATATTGAGGCACGATCTGGTCCAACTCAGCGACACGGGAAGAGATTGTGGTCCGCTCTCCGTTTTTGGTCATTTGCAGAGATGAATCAAGCGACTTCTGCTGACGCGTCAATTTCTTGACTGTGAGCTGCATACTACGAGACAGAACCATGCGGGTGCCAGAGGTGGTGTCGAACGATATTTTGACCTGGGCAAGGACCTCATTTTCTCCGGCCAGTTTTGGGTCGTGAATCCAAGCTCCACCTGTGCCGCTGTTAGGTGGGAGCTCGCCGGTGGTGGCATACCGTAGACACTCGATGATGGTCGTCTTTCCTGAGCCGTTCCACCCGACAATCAAAGTGAGGGGGCTGAAGAACTGAATGGCCTCGGGCTTCTTGTGGCCAAATGAGCGCACGCCCAAGATCTGCATCTTGTCTATCTTCGACATGACGGCGGTTGGTGTTCAGACCGGGCGAGTCGAGTGTCGTTCGGCACGGTAGGAATGGAGGGTCCGAGTCAGTCCTATGGCCGTTGCGAGAGAGGTGCAGCAAAATTATGCTTGAGGGAAGATGTCGAGCTCCATGGACGTGTCGATGGAGGAAGTCCAGGCGAGAAGAGTTGGTGGTAGGCAAGACCTGATGGAAGGAAGCCAAGGCCCATTGATGTTGATGTGATGGTGAAGGAGGAGGATGCGGGTCCTTGGACGATGCATTGCCAGCCAGAGACGCGAGTGTCGAGTTGGCGCCTGGGGACACACGGGTCCACGTGACACATCGCGATTTGGAGGCGGTATTCGGCCCTTTACTACAGTAGGTGTATCTATTTAGATGCCGACAGTGATATCATTCACGGCTACTCGTACGCTAATTATTGACAGCCGAGCGGGCGACGTCGTTAGCCACAACTTCTTCAACTGCCGTTCCAGAATGCTCACCAAGACTTGAATCTGTCGCGATCGAAGATCTCCTGCCTCCAGTTCCCACTTCACTCGGAGCCTGCTCCTGAGCTTCACCGGCCATGTACCCCAATCACAGCCCCTCGGCCGTGCGTCTCCCTGCCTGTCATCTCCATGGTTCGAGCACTAACCCTCCTCAGATGCAAAGCGTGACCCATCTGAGTCCCCACGGACTGCCTATGGACTCAAATTTCATGGACATGGACCTAGGCGACCTCAGTACCAATAACTTATCAATGGAACGGTCCGCGACCCATAACTTTGCACCCTCGCACCCAGGTGGGGACCCTGCCGACAACAACACGAACAATCTACAGGCCATGGGCAACAACAGTATGATGACTGGCGCTGGCGCCGGCCCTCTACCCACTGGCTTTGGGGTGCAGAATCCTAGCAGTACCGGCAGCACCCTTACCGAGTTCACAAAGAGGCGGAACTGGTCGAAATTGCTTTTGGAGGAGCTCCGAGATCTGATGATGATATTGAGCCCGGATGGACGTATACAGCACGTCTCCAAATCTATCAAGCTCCTCACTGGTCATGACGTGTTTGCCTTGATGGGGAAGCTCGTCAGTGACTACGTACACGACGAGGACAAGGGCATGTTCATCCGCGAATTCAACGAATCAATTGCCTCTGGCATCCAGATGCGCTTCTTCTACCGCCTCCGAAAAGCGGACGATGGTTATTCCATCTTCGAGGCCTTTGGTCACCCCCATTTGACCTCTGACGCCTTTGCTTTCGGGAACGGTGGTCTACCATATTGCCGCGGTTACTTTTTGATGTCGAGACCCTATCCTACCAAGAACGCCGCCCTGCTCGATTCCTTTTTGGAACACAAGATCGAGAACGAACGCCTGTCTAAGCGTATCGCTGAGTTGAAACAAGAGGAGATAGACGAAGAGGAAGAAACGGAAATAATGCTGAGGCAAGAAGGGCAATCAAGCGTGGCATACTCCGGCAGTCGCGACAGTGGCACCACGACTGCCCAGTCAGGCGGCTCGGAAAGCATGGGTCCACCGGCCAGACCTAGAGATCATGCTTTGACCGCTAGGAACCTTGACCAAGCACAGATGAGGGCTAGACCTGACAGTATCAGTGACAAGATGGCACGGTACGAGGGTGCGAATCCGTTGGAGGCTATTGAGCTGCATACTGGTCTGAAATTCGGCGAGGGTGAGCGATCACATGGCTTGAGTACTGGTGATGCTAGTCCAGCGCTCATACAGGGTGATGTTGGAATCGCAATATTCGCAGACCGGGACAACCGATCAAGCGATCGAAAGAAAAAGACGAAAATAGCGGATGAATATGTCTGCACTGATTGCGGCACACTTGATTCCCCTGAGTGGAGGAAGGGTCCAAGCGGACCAAAGACGTTATGTAATGCATGTGGCTGTAAGTTGCTCCTTACCTTGCAATCGTCAATAACACTAATTGTGACGAATGCAGTGCGATGGGCCAAAAAGGAGAAGAAGAAACAGCACAAGGCACCGTCAATGCTTCAACACTCGTCGACGGAAAGCTGAAGGAATAGGAGACGTGGTATTTGGATTTTTGACCTCATTTGCTGTTAACATGATACCCATCGGCTTTGCTGCTGCAACTCTAGTTTATTCATTGATGAAGGGAGGGACTATGTTAAATGGCGTTCGGAGTGGAGCGAGCTTGGAATGTTCTCAACGCGGTGTTTTACTAGGCCACCGTCACGATGCTGGAATGAGATCGGGGTCTGGAGGTTGCTGATTCAGGAGACGACAAAAATGCGAAATATGCAGTGCCGATAGCATGCACAAGATGTACTGACTGTTGAATAACTACGAAGAAAAAGATGTCTGACAAATAATCAACACTCCTGGAGATCGGTCTGATTCCATGGCGACACCATTTTTGCGTTGACAACAGTGACCCAGCTTGGATACTGTTAACGAAATCAGTGATCCCGAGTGATTTCTCAAAGCTTGAAACTTATTTGATTTGAATGCTATGAAAGCGCGCCTGGGTCACGTGTCTTGAGACCGCGAACGCCAATGGTATCCAAACTTCCTGAGCTCTACACCCTAGCCAAAAACACCCCCAAGCGGCATCACAGCATACCGCATCCCGCCCTTTGCAAGACAGTAAACCATACCGAAGCCCTCTCAAAAACAACATCAGAGGCAGTTTTGGGAGTCCGGAGCGCTGCGCGCCAGAAGTCGGTAACTGAGCCCTCAGAGCCTGCCCGTCTACAGCCATCGCAAGAACGTTAGCCGACCTTCGCAGACGGCCTGGTGCCCTCCCAACAATAAGTCCACATCTTCTTCGTATCCAATATCCGATATTCCGTAGTCGACATGTCCAACTTGGTCGTCGTGAGTGTCCCTTTGTCGTCGGCGCCGTGAAGGATGAAGCGGCATCGCCACTCTTCTTTCAGGACCGTCGCTGACAAGCTATGCGCAATGTAGGGTCAGGTCTACGAGACCATCATCAATAGAATCGTTCTCGAGGCCCAGAATGATTTTGAGGAGGCAGGGTTGGAGCAGGAGACGCTGCAAGAGCTGAAACAGGTAGGCGACAATTCCTCGGCATCGGTCGTGATCTCTCTGCTGTTCCTGCACTTCAGCATCTTACATTGGAATATTCCATCATACCTTTCACTGCACAAGATTGCTATGGCCTGCATCACTCATCTTTGCGCAACATGGCAGCCTGCGCTGCGTTGGTGCGAAGACCAGCGAAAGCGGGGTGGCCCGGTCTGGCTTTCGATTTGCGCAGCGGGAGCCGCCTGTATTTGAAAGCCATTGCTTTATACCCTCTCCACAGCCTCTGTCCCACGCTAGCCCTCTTCCGTCCTGTCGTCATCACATGACTTCCTCACAGTCTTTTTTCCTTTTCTTCTCTCTCATCCTTTAATTTCCCGATGCAGCATTCATTCGGTTCGAACAATCACGCTAATTGACATCGTGGTAGAAATGGCAGTCCAACATCACCGGCATGCACATTGCCAATTGCCCGTGGGATCCATCGCCGCCTCCACAGCAAGTAGCAAACCCACCCACGCTCCCGTCCAATGTCAAGTCCGAGGGGTATAAGCCGGAAGCGTACAAAGGCGATTACAAGCAGCAGGAGTACAAGTCTGAGCCCAATGGTCTTCACAACCACCAAGCGCATGCTCACAGTGGCCCTCCTGCTGAGCCACGCATCAAGCAGGAGAAGTACGAGGGAGGGATGCCGCCTTACCAGCAGCAACAACATCAACAACAGCACCAGGGCAGCTTAAACCCCATCCATGCACAACAGCGCTCTCAGCAGCTGCTGCAACAGCAATTTGGTAGCCAAGCGAACGCGTCCATTCAGGCTATGCAACATCAACAGCAGCAGCGTCAGGGTATTGCTCTTCCCCATCAACAACAACAACAACAACAACAACACCATCAACAGCAGCATCAACAACATCAGCAATACCAACAGCACCTGCAGCAGCAACAATACCAACAGCGGCCTAATCACATCCAGCTGCCCGGTCCAGGTCAGCGTCCACCCCAATTGCAGTCACAGCCTCCGCCTCATGGTCAGCAGGCATCAACTTTGGGCCATTCCCAGACTGATGGGGCTGGCGATGCTTATACAGTGTGGGATGCCATGCTAGCTGAACGTCGTGGGCAGCCTGATGAGGATCGCCTTGCGGTCGACGATGCGTTTCACGCATATCTCATGCAAGCCGAAGCTGAATCATACAACGGAGTCATGATGCCACTCGGCGATCATCCCAGCATGAAGAAGAGTTCGCGTAGCAAGCGCTTAGCGTCTGCACAGTTGCTGACACGCAACATTGCGGGATCGTCTGATGTGTCCCTGCCAATCCCGCAGTTCGATGGCGGTGACGATGATGAGGACGTGAAACCCAAGATCGAAGCCGATGAAGATGCCATCAATTCTGACCTTGATGATTCCGAGGATGAGCTCGAGAACCCGGACCAAGATGACCAGGAGGGTGGCAACGTTGGCGAAACTATTTTGTGTACATACGACAAAGTGCAGCGCGTTAAGAACAAGGTGAGATCTTTTTACTACCCTGGTTGTCAACCGCGAGAAACCAGCTGACATAAGGAAACGTTTAGTGGAAGTGCGTTCTCAAAGATGGAATCCTTACCACTGGCGGCAAAGAATTCGTCTTCCATAAGGCAACGGGTGAATTTGAGTGGTAGAAGGCAACTGAACGACGACCGCGAACAATGACAGCAACGATAACCAGTCTGCCCTTGCGACATTCACAGCGCCATACGCCTGCTCTTTTCTCTCCATGTCTCCCCATTATGTACTAAGATCTAGCCTCGAAGTTTCTACTTCGCCATTCTAAATTGCAAAATGGATTGCTATGCTACCTGCCCGGGGCGTTTGTAAACATGTCATCTTCTAAGGCACACGGGCCCTGACATGCATTTCTATGGGCAAGGCGAATTGAATCTTTCCCCCCAAAACATACTGCCAATGTGCTCCGTCTGATTATGAATGGGATGTAGTTCCATGATTGGGACCGAACAGAAGCATCCCGTGGAATGGATTAACAATTGGGAGGTTGGCGTCTAGGTCTGCACAGCAGGGGCTTGGATTTGGATTTGAAAATGACGGTCGAGAAATGGACCTTAAAACGAGGACGAAATGCACGGGAATGCCGCGATGTGCAGTGGAACCGATAGTCTTTTCCCTTTTCTCACCTGTCTAATTAGGGGGGAGACAAATGGATGCGTGTCGTTTTCAATGACCTTTTTGTGATTGTGCGTACTTGATCGTGCTAAATGCTCCATGGTTCTTGATGTTCCTGGTCTTTTGCATGGTCTATGTATCCAACACTGCTCAAACGCTTCCCATTCAACTATGTGCTCCTTCACCTCTAGCTCGTCTATATCGCATTTCCCCGCCGACACGGATTTGCCCAGTTCCTCCTGAGAAATGCAGAGAAGAAATCAAGCGCTTCGCTCGACATATCTCGTGTCCTTCCTTATTTGATCCTCCCAATAGCGCGCCTATCATTGACTCGTCTTCGCGTCGTGGTATTTTTGCACGGGACTTGGAGGTCTGGCATCGGGGTTTAGCATCGATGTCATTTTCTGGGTGCTTGGCATTTGCGCTTCTGTGTGGTCTGCGGGTCCAGGTCTGTATTCGAAATTCGGGATGGGATTTAGGATGTGGGTGTTGAGCGTTTGTTGTTGTTGGGTGGGTACTGCTTGGGCTAGGTTTTGTTCGTGGGCAGGTGCTTTTTGGAAGTTTGGAGACTCGTTTTGAGGGGTTTGAGGGAGGTTGTGAGCTGTTGTAGGTGGGCTTTGCGGTGGCGGTTGTGGGTTCGGTTTAGGTTGCTGTTGCTGTCGAGTTTGTGGTTGAGCTGAAAAGAGTTGGTGCTGTCGAGTGTCTTGTTGGATTTGTCCTTGATCTTGTGCGCCGTCCATCGATGGCTCTCTGGAAGCCTCTCTACTCGCTTCCCTGCCTCTCTCGTCTTCTTCTCGCAGTGCTGGTGCGACGTCATCTCCAAAAAGTAGAGTGATGTTCACAACGAAATAAACATCATCGCTACGTCTGTTCTTGAACACATATCTCAGAACATGTGTCTTGTCGTTGATGTATTTCATCACTTTCAACGAAAATCCAGGGAGCCTCAGAGCAAACTTGTTGAAGTCAATATAAGGATTGAAGAAGTCAGCGTGGTAAAGTCGATCCTTCTCAAAGACTCCAAATTTCGCCCTATTTTCTTCGGTCATGAAGTATTTCCGCCGTTGCTCGCTGTTATCTGGCATACCAGATGCTTCTCGAATCTGCTTTCCAGAGCCATCAGCACCTTCTTCCAGAGGTGATGACTCTGCGGAATGAGGTATGTCCTTTTGTTCTTCTGGCGATAACTTGTCGCCAATGCGGAGTTTGAAGAAGCCATCTAAAGCGGGTGACCACAACCAAGGCTCATCAGCGTAAGCATCAACTTCCATAGCCGGGTCGATGACTTTCTTGACAATCTCGAGGGCGTAATTGAATCCTGGTGGTAGACGGTCGCGAACAGGGTGGTCGAAATCATTGCCCCAAGCAGCATGCACAGCGTCCAAATCCTTTTTTGGCACGAACGAGAAGCCAATCGAGTATTGATCCTTGCTGTGCATGGGATGATCAAAGTAAGGAGAGTGTGAGATAGACGTGCGTGGCAGACCGTTGTACCCTCGGATTCTGACCTTGAGCTTTGTGGTCATGTATTCATTCTCGAAAGCGGTTGGTGTCTCGCTGTTGACGGCAACATATTGGTGTGTCGATAGATGGTAAGATGGACCTGCGGATATGCGGAGAATATATTTCTCTCCGTAGCCTTCTGGACCACTGCTGTCGTCGTCGGGCGTGCTCATCATCGCGTTGACGGCTTTGTTCTTGAGATGTGAAACCATGGTGGACGATTTGATGAAGCAAGTCCAGCTTCAATCGCATACTTGGAACATCTCGCGGACCAAGGACGAACTTGAAGACTTGTTGTATGGTGGCGATGGAATGTACTTGTCATCGAGACAACGCAAGATCTGCACCCGGCATGACGAAGACCGATAATGGACATTCTCGGCCTTGTCAGTCTAGATCTGGACTCGGGATGGGAGTCGGGCACTATCCCAATCACGTGATCATCTGTGCTATGAGATAAATGGCGATCCGTAACTTCCTATGGATGCTTTCATGATCCCATCGCCAGAAATTTATCGATTTCAATTCTATGTTAGTGAGTTGTAGACTTTGATATCATCTTTAACCAAAAACACCCGCCGGGAGTTAGCTTTGCATACACAGATACGTTGACTGCGATGCGCACCTCCAGAGAGCTTGGTTTCGCTTTCACGTGTAATCAACGCTTGAGCGGCGCTTCGGGTTGCCAGCTCAAAGGCATGTCACAGGAGGCTATGGAGAACATGGCAGCAGATGGAAATACTTGTACATTGATGCTATTTTGATTACTTATGCAGTAATCCCTCTGGCCCATTTTTGATCACTAAAAAGCAATCCCTTTGTACCCCAAAAACTCCCGCAAAACAGCCCACATGACATCAATGTACATATATATATATCTAACAAGCACGCTCATCGAGGGGAAGTCGGGGAATATTTCGGACTACTGGCAGAGTACGGCGCCGTCGTTGGGCTTCCTGGCGAATAGTTTGGGGATCTGAAAACATGTTAGCATTCTTCCTGGACGAGCAAGGGAAGGAAACTCTGACGTTGGCGAGTACGTGGCTAAAGATTCTCGTTAGCAAGGCTGTCTTTACTAGGATTGGGGGAAACGAACGGCTGGTCGGTGAATTATAGTTCGGGCTTGAAGGACTGTACTTGGGGGATGTGGGTGAAAATTTCGGCGAACTTTTGCGAGGTCAGCATGCGGTTCGAAACAAACAAGAGGGAAATCTTCACCTCGGCGAGAATGAGGGGGATCTATGACGAGGTTAGCACAGAATTTGGAGCAGTTGAGAAAGAGGTTCTTACGTAGGACTGTATGAAGGGCTGGTCGGTGAATTGTAATTCGGACTAGAAGGACTGTACTTGGGGGAGCTATAACGTAGTCAGCACAGCGGTTCGAACAACCAAGAGAGGGAAATCTTCACGTCGGCGAGAACGAGGGGGATCTGTGACGAGGTTAGCACAGAATTTGGAGCAGTTGAGAAAGAGGTTCTTACGTAGGACTGTATGAAGGGCTGGTCGGTGAGTAGGATGGAGAGCTATGACATGGTTAGCACAGCGTTTCAAACAACCAAGAGAGGGAGATCTTCACGTCGGCGAGAACGAGGGAGAGCTATTGCGCGGTCAGCAGTCTATTCAATAATTAGAGAACGGGAATTTTCACCTTGGCGAGTAAGATGGTGAAGTCGGCGAGTAAGATGGTGAGGTTGAAATGTTGTAGCTCGGGCTAGAAGGACTATAAGTAGCTGGCGGGTTCAGTCAGCAAGACACTGGACAATGAGATATGGAGAGACAAACGACTCGTTGGAGAAGCAAAACGAGGACTCGTCAGAGCCATCCCAGGTGAGGCTGGACTAAATGCTCTGCAGCGAATCTATTAGCATAATCTCTCAACAGCAGCGAGTCGACCGAGACTCACGGTGAAGCGGGGGAGTATCCAGGGCTTGTAGGACTGCCACCAAAGAAGCCGGGAGAAGTGGTCTGGTAAGCAGGACTTGCTGAACCCACACCAGCATAGGGACTCAATGCGCCATCAAAGCTACTAGATCCACCATATTGAGTGAAACCGCCAGCTTCAATGCCACCAGCGTTGACCATCGGCGAGAAGGAAGCACCATAATCTCCATTGCCAAAGTTGCCTTCGTGGGAGGGGGATCCCATGTCGTAAGGTGTGGCAGCGCCCTGGTCGACGTACGAGGAGGCAGCAGCGACTCCAGGCATCAGTCCATATCGAGCATTGTCCGACGCGGCAGTATTCAGCATCTCTTGGTCAAGGTTGACTTCGAAATCACCAGTCCCTAAAGGCGCAAGCTGACCCAGCATCACGTTCTCGGAGATACCGCGGCAATCGTCGATTTCTCCCAAAGATGCAGCTTCAAGAAGAATTTCAACGGTTTCCTCGAAGGAACAGCGCATCAGAGCACCAGTCTGCTCACGATTTATGCCGTGTCGTGTGATAGCCATGAGATAACCTTTGGAGGTCATGATGTCCACAAGACAAGCCAGATGACGGTGATTGACATAGGAACCATCAAACGACAGCACCATGACCAGCTCCCGCGTGAGTGATGCACGCGCGGCCTCTATACCGAAGACAGAGAAGATCTCGGAGAACGAATTGCAGTATGTCCTGGAAGCGTCAACGCCTTCGATCTGCAGCACGTCTTTGAGATTGATGCCTGTTGTGTTCAAGAACCACTCCTTGCCTTTGAATTCAGGCTTGTCGTCGCTGGAGGCATCCTCGCCAGTCTCATCTTCACTAGACTTCTTCTTGCCCTCCTCCGGATCCGGCAGAAGCACCATCTCACCATCTTCTGTAAGAGAATAGCGTTTCTCTGAGTCAATAAAGGCTCGAGAAACGCCATTGATGCCTCGGAGAGTCAAAGTGTCGAGAAGATGCGCTTCAATGCGCTTCAGCATGACTTCTGGATCGCTGTCGTCCTCCCCATCCTTGCTTTGGCCGGCATCGTCGGAAAGCAAGCGGATACGGATGACGGGCACGTCCGAGTTTTCGTCGCTAAAGAGGATAGCAAGATCCGATTTATAATTCTCCTTGATCTTCGCCGCAACGTCGCTAACTTTGAGGCCCTTGTCAAGGAGGACCTTGCGATCAAGGATTATGCGCAGCATCCACTTAGATTGGCGTTCTGGTTCGTCCATGTTCTCCTCAGGAATGATGAAGAACGCTGCGACCGTGTCTTCGTCCTCTTGAACGACGGTGGATTCGATATCGGGGTCATAGTAGATTTCAGTCATGAAAGTGACAGAGCGCAGAGTAGTGTGCTCTACCCTGCTTCGAAGCAGTTTCGCTTGCTTCTGGTGGTGTCTCAAGTGCGGTTCCAGATATACACTCATCGAAGGCGTCTTTAAATTTTGTGCAACATTCAAGATTTCCTTGAGGCGAGGAACACCAAGCGTCACATTCTTCGAGGACACACCGGCGAAATGAAAGGTATTCAGGGTCATCTGCGTGGCAGGTTCGCCAATAGACTGCGCTGCAAGAACACCAACCATATCACCGGGATTCGCCGCTGCTCGCAAGAACCTATTTTCGAGGTCACCCAAAATGTTGGCGAGGGCAAGTTTATTCATGCCATGTTCAACCACCAGTCGCTTGAAAGCCAGGCGAGAGCGGAGATGAGCCTTGATCAGCAAAGTCGCCTCCTGCTGAGCCTGGACCGAGAGGGCATCGTCACCTCGAACCACGACTAGGCGGCTAAGAACTTCTTGTACTTGAGGGATGACTTCGGCGGGATGTAGGTCGCTCCGGGATCCTTGCTTGATGCGAAATTTCGCCTTTGAGCTCTCGATAATGCGACCAATGTTCAGAGGCAATTGGAACTCCTCGTTGTTGATAACTTCTCGGTCCGTATCGCCTCGAAGGAATCTCCGATCTGCTTGCAGTTGCTCCCATTCTTCATCGAAATATCGCTGCACATCGACATCTCCTTCGATATCAGCCGCTTGTTCCAGAACATCCGAGCCGAGACGTGACTCTTCGTTGCTACTGGTAACATCAACGTGAAATCTCCTCCTGAACACTTTATCCGAGCAGGCGATAGTGTCAATAGTCTGTTTCTCAATGAATTGTCCGTCAAGACCATCCTCGCCATATACAAACTGGATAATGTCACCCAGAGAGTTTCTGACTGTGCCGTCGTACTTGACAGAGACGTCCTCAAGAGCCTTGACTAGACGTCGCTGGATATATCCAGTCTCAGCAGTCTTGACGGCGGTATCAATAAGACCCTCTCGACCTGCCATGGCGTGAAAGAAAAACTCATGCGGCGTTAGGCCGCGCAAATATGAGTTTTCAACAAACCCACGAGACTCTGGCGAGTAGTCGTCTTTTGCAAAATGAGGCAAAGACCGATGTTTGAAACCGAAAGGAATGCGAGAACCTTCAACAGACTGCTGACCGACTAGGGCCGTCATCTGGGCGATGTTGATGCCGGATCCTTTGGACCCAGACTTGGCCATCTGCGTCGCATTGTTGGATTTCTTCAAGGCGTCCGAAGCAATGTTACCTGCGTTGTCGCGAGCCTTGTTCAACTCTGCCTGAACTTTACTCTCGAATGTTTGCCGGATGTTCATTCCGGGAAGCGGCTCGAGGTTGTTTGCGGTGGCCAATGCGGTAATCTTTACAACATCTCCCTTTCGTTCTCCAACTTCTTTCAAGATTGCCTGTGCGACTGGAATGCTAGGAACAGTGTCCCCAATACCAATGCTGAAGCCGTTGTGAAGCAACCAATAGGCAACGATTCGTTGAGTCGCGTTGAAAAAGCGCACTGTGGCTTCCCAACCCATTTCGTTGTATACTGTATGGATGACACCGTTACCGCTAGCGCCAATGAATTTCTTCACAAAGACGCCGTAAAGGAGCTGGCCGCCGATGATTAGAAGTCCGCCATTTTCTTGGTCAGCAGGCCCCGCCTTGGAGTTCCAGGATTTCAAATTGAGAGCTGGAGGTAAAGCCAGACTAAGCATTTGCTTTCCGGTCCATCTCGGACTCGGTTTGAGAACAGCGGGCTGGGGAATAGTGCCATCCCATTCGGGTACCCACATCAAGATGTTCATGACCTGCGCCTTAGTGAGGAAAGTGTCAAGGTTGCACATCTTGTAGGCACCGCACAGGGAATCTTGGACGATACCCATCAGAGGGCCATTACGCTGTGGCGAGACGATCTGAAGCGGAACCATACAGAGCTCTTTGACCTCAGCACGTGTTTCCTCACTCTGAGGAACGTGTAAGTTCATTTCGTCACCATCGAAATCGGCGTTGTAGGGCGAAGTGACAGAAAGGTTCAGTCGGAATGTTGAGTATGGCATGACACGAACGCGATGACCCATCATGGACTCCTTATGCAGGGACGGTTGTCGGTTGAAGATGATGTAGTCCCCATCGACAATGTGTCTCTCAACTTTCCAGCCGTATTGTAGAACGATCTCGCCAGCGCGCTTATGATGTCGCAAATCAATGCGTTCACCAGTGTCTCTGATGACATACTTCGCTCCAGGATGCTCATTCGGTCCATTACGGACTAGCTGGTGCAGTTTGGCGATGTTATAGGGCGTAACTACCTCGGGGTAGGTAAGTATACGAGCCGTTGATCGCGGCACACCGACTTCATCGAGAGACAAGTTTGGATCACCAGTAATAACGGTTCGGGCAGAGAAGTCAACACGTTTTCCCATCAAGTTGCCTCTGAGACGACCTTCCTTACCCTTTAAGCGGGAACGAATGGTCTTGAGAGGTCGGCCAGACTTTTGCAGTGCTTGGGGTTGACCTGCAATGTTGTTGTCCATGTATGTAGCGACGTGATACTGTAAAAGAGCCTCATATTCGACAACGACGTGCTGAGGAGTGCCTTCTTGGGTACACCGCTTCACATTCTGATTCGCGCGGATGATATCGCCCAGCTTGTGAGTCAAGTCGTCCTCGCCACGCATGCCTTGGCCGGTGCCATCGACAGAGACACTGGGTCGCACTGGTGGTGGGGGCACAAGCAGATTGCGGATGATCATCCATTCGGGTCTCGCGAATTCAGTGTTGAAACCAAGAATCCGAATATCTTCGTCGCTCATGGTTTGCATGATCGTTATGCATTCTTCAGGTTTGATGGGGCGTTTCTCGGGTTCCGCAGCACCTTCCTTCTCATCGTCCTTGGAGGCTTTGTAGGTGGCCATCAATCTCAATCCATCCTTTCTAATCTCTGGTTGTTGATTTCCACAGCCACCATGACCGAGTGATGGGTCTTTTTGCTTTCCTCCTTTGCCAGCTTCTTGGGCCTCATCTTCATTCGGATCAGAGTCGCACATCATCTTGGGCTTGCAGAGTTTGTGAATAGCATCGAATCGTCGCTTCGGGTTCCTGTTCTTGAGCGCTTCCTTGTATGCAGGATTGCTCTCGTCAACCTTGATTTTGCCGCACTTGTTGCAGACGGTCTCGAGAACCTTCTGGATCTTTCGAATGAAACCTATGTTGAGTTAGCAACAGTCGGTGAAATGCCTGCCGAGCGCCTCCATACCAACGTGGAAAACGGGAGTCGACAGCTCGATGTGACCGAAATGGCCAGGGCATTCTTGCATGCTCTCGTTGCATGTGGCGCATTGAAAAGCACGATCGATGGACCCAAGACGAGGGTCACCGAGGCCCTGGGCACGCGGCCTCTGCTTTTGCTCATCCTATTACACGTTAGCCACGAGGTCTCGAGTCGAGGCTTCGCAGCCAGAGTTGATAGCACAAACCATCACTTCCGGGTATAAGATTTCACCGATCGAGAATTTCTTCACCTCTTCAGGCGAGAACAGACCGAACTGAATTTCCTCCACCCGCTTGATGGGAGCCGACGAGTATGCGAAATTGAGGTTTGCCATGATTGCGGTAGTTGAGGTGCTTCTCGACTAATCGATGCAAAGCGCGTCAACTCGAAACCTTTGGCCTTGTTCTTGATAGTTTTCTGCTCTACGATGATGGGTTTGCCTCCAGAAAGCGGGCCTTTGTTCTTGCTTGTGTGTTGACGATGGCTGTTTGCGGCCTTTCAACGCGCCCTTGTCTGACCAGTACGAGACTCCGCCACTCCCGTTTCCGTTCCCAAGAGCAATATCGCGTGTTCCCTACGGCCCTGATGACACGGAGTATGGATGGATAACGATGGCCGCAATGCGCGCAGGCCTCGCTGGCCGCCGAAGCGGAGGGACTCGACGTGAAGGAATCGCGGACACGGGAGAGACTTTGAGGCAGTCTGGGGACTTTGTATATGGCGCTCTTGATATGAAGAGAGTGCCTGCTCGACACTTGCTCTTTGGAGATTGGTTTGGAAGGGTCTGTGAGGTTGTGGTGTAGGTGGTGGAAGAGTAGAGATATTGGCGTTGAGAAGTGAGTCTCCTGGGCCAAAGCTGGGTAGCGTGGCGAATTGGCTTGGCAGAATTCGTCTTCAACACAGCGCCCGCGTGCAGCAAGCAACAAAGTCGTTCTCAGCTCCCGGCAAATACTCTCGCAATGACACGATGAAGCCTGACAATCACAACTTGAGACTGGTGCTCTTCCTCCAGCCTCCAGCAGTAACATGAACCTCAAACTCGTCGATCCGTTTGTGCTCGCCCAAGACTGTCCAGAGTCCATCACTGGCAGCCTGCGTACGTGACCTCTCAGAGAACCCCTTCAGCGACGCGTTGCTTACTTTGCATTTCAGGCAGCGGTCACGGCACATGCATCCGCTTCAGTCATCGCGGTGACCTGCTTGCGTCTGGCCGCCTGGATGGCACCGTAGCTATCTTCGACATCGAAACCAACGGTGTTGCGCGCAAGCTCCGGGGACACACTGCGCAGATCCAATCCCTCAGTTGGTCTTCCAACGATCGCTTCATTCTCACCGCGTCGCAAGATTGGAAAGCTGTGCTCTGGGACCTGAAAGATGGCTCGAGAGTTCGGACGGTGCGATTTGAAGCCCCAGTCTTCATAGCAGAACTACACCCCAAGAATCACCTGGTCTTCGTCGCCGCCTTGTTCGAGGAACAGCCCATGCTCGTAGATATCTCCAGATCCAATCCAGTCAAGCGCTCGCTTCCTTCAGCACCGCGCAGGAATGAGGACGAACTCTCGGAGAAGCAAGCGGCGCAAGACGCAAAAATCACCACGACAGTGGCATGCTTCACGGCATCTGGAGATCACATCATTGCTGGAACAAACAAAGGATGGATCAACATAATCGACAGCAAGACCTGCCAGACTCTTTACTCGAATCGTCTGACCAATAGTATAATCATCCTGATCCGGGCCACCGCGATAGGTCGGGACCTGGTCATCAACAGCAGTGACCGTATAATTCGCACACTGCGTATTCCGGACCTCAGCGATCCTTCTCTAGACTGGGAGACTCTGGACCTCGAGCTGGAACATAAATTTCAAGATTTGGTCAACCGCTTGTCATGGAATTATGTTACCTTTTCCAATGGAAACGGCGACTATGTCTGCGCCTCAACCTACATGAACCACGATATCTATGTATGGGAGAGATCACACGGGTCTTTGGTCAAGATTTTGGAAGGACCGAGGGAAGAGTTGTCGGCAGTGGACTGGCATCCACACCGACCATTCGTGGCAGCTGTAGGCGTAGAGGCTGGCAGAGTGTTTCTCTGGTCAATCCTCACACCACAGCGGTGGTCCGCACTCGCTCCCGATTTCATGGAGGTAGAAGAGAACGTCGAATACGAGGAACATGAGGACGAATTCGACATCCAGCCTGCAGAGGAATTGGATAAAAGGCGTGCCGATGCTGAAGATGAAGAGGTGGATGTACTTACTGTTGAGCCAACAAAAGGTGCAGAGTGGTATGAACCCGGGGACTTCAAGATGCCAGTCATTTTCGACATTGACGGCAGTGACAGCGAGGACGATATCATTGCCATAGGAGTGGGTGAATTCAGACGCAAAAATGCCGGACAGGATTGGTCCGTCGATCCTACGGGAACGGCTGTGAGAGAACCTGTTGGTAATGCCAGCGGGGATGAGAGGAGAGCAAATGGTAGCAGTAGTCGATCGGGCAGCCATGGCGCACCCAAAAGGAGGCGCGCTGAGTAAGTAGTCCTCGCGTTATTGAACCAAACTCACGCGTAGCCATTTTCCCCTTTTGTGTATTCATGTAGACATTTATCGCCTTCTCGCTGATGACGTTTACCCATCTCTCCTTCACCCAACGAATTTGTGCTTTCCGTTGTGAAAATGGACGATGCAGTTATGTCGTCTACATTTCCTGCCATAACTAGACATTCAACCTCTCACAAAAGGGGCGATTGCGAACAGGAGGCAGAGAACTGGCCTGTTAAAGACAGAAGTAGTTGTTCACATGGAGATAATGCAATGGCTAAAGCGTTACAAGAACAAGATTTCGTGTTTCCGTTCTTGTTTCCATAGCACTTTTCTGAGTCTGATAATTTAACAAGGAAATTTGGGAGTAAATGGGTAGACGGACCAGGGATCGGACGGTGTGAATGAAAACGTAGCATATGCCTTTATTATCGTTTCGAAGGTCCTTCTCTCAAAGGACAATTTATGTCGAGTCACACCAACATCATCACTATTGGCCTCACTCATCTCGTAAATCTTAGATCGGTGTGGCTAAATAAATGGGGAGTGAGGATTCCATTACTCTAACGGAAAACAGAAACCGCCATTTTTCCCTCTTGGGTCCATCCTTTTGAACCAGAATGCCTGCCTTACTCCCATCGCCCATGCCAGAAATACATAGTTTCACATGGTAAAATACATTTTTTGATTTCGAGATCCTCCATCTATGCCTTGAGGAGACGCGCAGTATGATTACCTCGCATCATGAGCGGCTCTCGGGACCAAGTGTTCGCTCTCGCTCGTGGGTGTGTGATCTTTCTTGACTTGCTCTGTGGCAGCTTTTGCTTTGTCGGTTTTGCTCGCTGGTGATGGGTCTTCTCGTTTGACTGCTGGAGCTGGCTCTTCGCGTTTCGCTGTTGAAACTTGTTCCTCTCTTTTCGCGGCCGGAGCTGGCGGTTCCTCAGCCGGGGAGACGGGTACAGGAAGCGGTGAGGATTCCTCTGTAGATGCAGAGACGGGAGCTTTCGAGCCATCTTCATCTCCCTGAACCTCTTCTTCCTCATCCTCAAGCTCCGCACCATAGATATCCGGATGAGCCCGGAAGCAATCCTGCATGTGCCTATACCATCATTAGTACTTCTCCAACCTTCCCAAGAATAACCAAATCCAGAACTCACTTAAACTTGTCAATGCAATCCACACCCTTCGGCTCCTCCTTCGAAAAGACAAAACAGCTAAACGCCTCTTTAAAATCGGGTCCGCAGGGCCCATCAGCCATACCGCCGAGACAAGGACAATCCCAATTGATCTCTCCCGTCTCCTCGTTGAACGCGCCCTGTTGCCCTGCTTCCGCCTCCAACTCTTCCGGTGATCCAGGCGTTGACGCCCCCTCACCAGACGGTCCAGCAGGAGCAGGCGCAGGCGCATCCCCAGCAGTCTTTGCCACCGTTCCATTCGCCACTAAATCCCCTCGTTCCTTGCGTTGCGCAGCGAGTGAATCTATCGTCGGGAGCGGTTCGAAATCATAGTGTGACTCGGGCGCTTGATGATAATCTACCAAGTATCATAATTAGCTTTGCATTTGCAGAAGTGTTTACCATCTCGGAAGAGGTAATAGCTTAATGAAGGCGTGCAGGTGAAGTAGCAAGAAGACCTACTCGCGGGCTCCTCCTCCGCAAACACATCCGTCGTGTTGTACCAATACACGATCCCGCCGGCCGCCACCCATCTCAGGAGCCCATTTTTCCAGCTCCTTGATGTCTTGTGTGGTGGCGCTGTCGTGAGCGTGCGGGCTCCAAGATTGCGAGGAGTAAGCTGACGAGAGACTAATTGGCGAGGAATAAACTGGCGAGGACGGAGAGATGATGTGGGCGTATCTCTCGTCGTTGCGCGCAGGATCGTCCTCGCTGCCGGGCGATACATTGAGCAATACGGACAAGACAAGAAAGAAAGACGGGAGACGTTTGCTTGGAAGATCAATTCATGTAGAAGGACGAGATGCGCGATTCGAGGTAGTCGGGGGTTTCGTGATTGGAGACATGAAGGAATAACTTTTTGGTAATCGAGAAGTCACTGGTTTTCGAGCGGACCGCCGATCTCCCGAGGCTGGCCGCGCTTGTGCCTGCATGAGGGGATATGTATATATATTTTGTACGAGTGTACTTCGAGGGGTGGTTGTAAGGCTTGAGATCAACGGGAACTGTGGACTTAAGATGTATTTTAACTCGATTGTTGTTTTCACAAGATATCCTTGTTGCCCATCAGGGAGAAGCTGTACCATGAAGAGGTTCTACCGTATCAACCTAATTCTCAGCCTCTATGAATGCTTCTTATTCTTGAGTCTTGCGAGCGATTGATTTGTGCGGGACAAGACGTAGGAACAGGAAAGAGTAGGTATCGTTGATCCATCATCTGCTCGTAGTATCATGTCTCTCTGACCTTCATCAGAGAAAATGATGTACCCAAACGCCCAATCACCACATTCCCGCCATCACCTTGAATATCTCCGTCTTCTTTTCGATATTTTTGCACAGAGCTGTAATGACCTCGCTGTTCATGTGACCATAGCCATCGACGGTCCTGATGTATGTTGGCAACCGTTTCATCAATTCAGGGTACGTACTAGGTTCCCTCTGCTCCTTCTCGGGAAGAGCCCAGTGACGACATAGCAAGTTGAGACACTTATACTCCTTCAAATGCCAGTTGAGATAGTCAGTGTAGACCTGAAGAAGATCCTAGGAAGAATCCAGTCTTGGAGGCTTGGGACGGGAAAAGTCCGGTTGCACTGCACCTCCCCGGAGATATTGCGCAGACAATTGATCGTATCCCGAGGGTCAGATGTGTTGAAACCCGACAGAATGGAAACTATGTACTCGAGCGTCCAGGTTGGCTCCAGAGAAGTCCCATCTGGTCCTTCCCGTTTGCGAAATCGTTGATAGTAAGATCAACCAGCTTCTTTGCTTCCAGGGACTCAAGCTTTCCTACGTTAGGTCTTGTGAACACTGAATGAGGCCCAACTCGATGTTTCTTCTCTTCCAGAAGAAAATCTTTGATCTTATCAGATTCCCCGACATAAAGACCTATTGCGTCCTTAAGATCGTCCCAAAGCACGACCTTATTCCTACAATGAACAGTGGCTTCGTTTGAAATTGCCCCATCTTGAGTGAATGATCCAGCGTTGCGAAAACCATTCCAATTTCATTGAGCGGGTCAAAGCCCTCCAGTCTGGAGTATAGTCGGCATGAATGAGGTCAGGAAGAATGCTGAAGTTGACGACCTCTGCAATGAAGTCCATGGCTAATTTACTACGATCGTCCTGAGGGCCTAGCCATATACATACTCTGCTAGCAAGACTATCACACGTCTTTTCAATCTGGGCGGTGAGCTCGTCGGTACTATGCTGGTTAATATGCAAAACATCGACCCAAAGTGCAACTTCTTCTTTGTCCCTCCAAGCTTTGAGTGCTTCGTACAAGTTGGGCTTCATCCACAGCTTCGAGTTAAAATCATCAATCTCAGTCGGCTCTGAGACGTGTGGCTACATCATCATGGTCTTTGACAAGTTGGCAGCCCTGACGATGGTGGGAATTCCATGCCGCACGAATATACAGTGATCTGCGTCGCCTGTTCCCCGAATGTAGGAGAGCGTCTCGCACTGCCTCCGACCGAAGCCTCGCCCTAAGTTGCCCTTTGACTGACGTGTTCCAAAGAGACATTGAATTCATGAAGCCCACCGGTATCTGGGTTTGGCTCCTTGGAGGGTGGGGAAATGACGAGAAGACGAATCTCATCGTCTTGTGACGGCGCGTAGGCACATCTCTCGCGAAGTTTCCTCCAGATATGCGGTTTTTTGCCATCTCTTACTTCAGGAGACAGTCCATCCTTCTTTGTGTACGGCCCAGTTTGATATTCATCGCGCTGGTATACTGGCCCGCGCTTTGCGGCTCGGTTCGGAGGTTTGGGAAAGTCGCGAGGCTGGACACGATTTTCTTCTGTGATTGCAGGATTGCTACGTTGAATAGGCTCGTCTTCATCGAGTAGCGTCGCACTCGAACAGCAATAGCGACTTCCGTAGCCAAGGCTGAATCAAGTTGCAAACCAGCAACTTCACTTTCCTCTGTCTCAGCCCACCGGTACACTGTACATAGCACCTGGGAATTGCCTTCCGAGCTTGACAATGTTGACAATGTGGTCAAAAGTTGTCATCCACCTGCTGCAGTTGGCCAGTCGCCATGAAAGAGGTCCGCGCGATCCGTATAAGGTCCACGCTCTTTGCAAGATCCTAGAATCATTTAGTGCGGCTCTCACAGGATGTCGGGGCTAGAACAAGCCGTTAGGCAAGTCGTTCACACTCGACATTTTCCCGGTTGTGTAAGATTCGTGACCTACCTCCGAGAAATGGTGATAAATCTCAGCTTGATTGCGCTTTGTGAGCGCAAGACTCAAAGCTTGGCATTCACGTTCGTTCCAATCCACGCTCTGACACGGAATTACTAGTTTGATTTAAGAATCACTTGTTATTGGATAATAATCTCGATATCATCTGATCAAAACACAGTGTGTGGGACAGATCCTGATGAGCCATTGACATTATGATCAAAATCGAAATACCGATAGCGCCAGTGCTTGCTCGCCAACAGCCTCAGAACCAAAAAAAAAAGAGGAGAGAGCTTATGTGTGCATAGTCTAACATGAGGAGAAGTGTCCGCCGAGAAAGCTGTCGATCCATTTCCTCCGAATTAGCTCGAGATGCACATATGATCGACACCTATTTCTTAGGTGGATACTTCTGGAAGAAATATCTGCGCCGCATTAGCCTTGCGCTTCGGTCCCTAGGATGGCAAATACTCACTGGCTGGCATAGAAATCACCGACGGCAAACAATCCCACGACACCTGCCCATGTAGCCACAACCTTGGCCGAAAGCTCACCAGCAGCATACTTCTTGTACGCACCAATGCCCAACACTGTTCCCAGAACACCAACAATCAAACCGTTGGCCAAAATGACGGGGTTATCCGAGTTGGCCTTAATTCTGCTCTCAGCCTTGCTGGCCTTCGCCTTTGCCTTATCCTTGAGCTCCTTTGCTTTCGCCTCTGCCCTTTTCTTATCCTCCACGGCTTTATCGGCGGCTTCGTGTTCTATACGCGATGCCTGGGTATCGGTCTTTACGCTTTGCGATTCATAGTCTGATGGCACGGAGGAGATGTGAGGACTGTCAACATCGACTAGGGAGGAGACGGAGTCTTCAGTGTGTTCTAGCTCTGCGACTGGTGGGGCGCGACTACGGTTGTCAGTGTGGGTTGCGAGCCCGACTCTTCGGAGATCTGCTTACGCCTGAGCAGTATTAGTAAATTAACACGAGCAGCTTGGAAAAGTTTGTACCTCTTCTGGTGATTGGGTAGGACCCTTTGCTGCTGCTTCTGCGTACGACATGATGGAGCGGTGTGCGTGTGAGGGATATGCGGGTGCGATAAGCTTGAAGATGAGGGAGAGGAGACGGAGCTGTTATTGAAGCAGAGGAAAGAGAGTCAAAAGGCGCAGAGAAGGGCCCAGCGCGTTGTATGCTGATCGTGGGATTGTTGTTGGTGGTTGGGTTCGACTGGCAGCAATTTCGTGCAGCGGGTCTTGAGTCGCAAGTCGCAGTACCATGTCGAGCCGTACCTTGGAAATGACGTATCACGAAGCAACGGCCACCTTAGGTTTCGTCACCTGCAAGAAAATCACAGACAGCGGCGGAACATATCATGCCGTGATGGATATTCCTCAACTCCAGCATGAGTAGAGCATTACGCAAACGGGATATTCAACATCACTCCAAAACCCTGCTCTCACCATTTCCCAACTCCTCGAATCTCACATCCACCCCCTCATCCCCCAAAACCTCTTGCACAGCATCCCGCCACCCCACAATCTTCCGGTTCAGAACCCAGCTGACAAGACCGCCGCCTTTCTTAACCTCATCGTGTGTACCAACCCAATACCTTGCTCTCAAGACCTCCATCGCCTTCGCCGCATTCTTCGCTCCGAGGTTCAGTTGCTGGCCCCATGATATTGAGATATCGTGGAGGCCGTGAATGAGACAGAGACATTTGATCGGTGGAGAGGCTGATGAGAGGGGTGATAGAGCGGCCGGTGGGAGACCATGAGGCGAGTATATTATCGATTCGGCGGACGGTTGGGCCAATGCCGGAACGGTGGAGGAGAATGAGATGACAATTCCGGAATGGTAATAGAACGCGTCTGACTCCGATTGAAGACGGGATATCGATAGCCAGGGCGGTAGTAGAGCATGGCTGTAATTTCTCCAGTCCGGGTCTGAGAAAGTGAAAGCTGGGATCGTAACTACGGCGGTGAAATGATTCCATGAGCGTATGAGGTCTGCTGCTTTCTAGACATTGTGGTGTCAGTCCTGCGGCAATTCGAACCACACGAACAGAAAGCTGAAAAACAATACGTACCTTCGTCGCGAAAACAGGAACCCGGTCATCCACCTCCAATAGCGTATCTTTATGACAATGATCCGTAAACTCATGGCAAACAACCACAGCATCTATACCACTCCTCCTCGCTTCCCCAATTTCTACATCGATATCCACATCCACATTATCATCCCTACTCACAATCCTCTCAACTCCCCAGATCATCTCCTCAACCGCACTTATATTACCCACCCCGGACTCAACAGCATGCCATTGCGTACTGAACCAAGCCGCAACATCGCTCTGAGGTCCAGATAGCCAAGGATCGATGAGAATGTTAAAATACCGGCTTTCTCTTTTCATTACCCCATGGTTCCCATTCGCTCCAGTACTCCTATTCGTTACATTGGCGCCATCCGCACCACTCGCACCACTCGGCCGCGGAACTTGCACCAACCAAGACGAATCAGCGTTCAAATGATGCAGCAACGGTCTCCCCGTCGAAAGCGCCCTTCTTATAGATTGATGGAGAGAATCTTGTAATTGCTGCGAAGGGGATGGTGGGCGTGTCATTTCCTGTACCACAGTACGAGGGGCAGGGAATATTTGAAAGATGGATTTTGTGTTCCCTGGGACTATTGGTTTGTCTTGGTTTGTCTTGGTGTGGGAAGAGGTGTGAAGGGGTTAGGAGTGTGGAGGCGAAAGAGTAGGTAGGCGTCATGGTTAGTAGCGTATGTTCTGCATGACTCGTGTATGCTGGAGGGCATGGGCATGCAGGATCGAGGTGGCTCAGAAACTTATTGGGAGAACTGGAGCATTCGAGTCTGTTTGGCATTTTGAAGACTTCTTTCAGGAACTTCATAACATTATTCCTTTCGATTCTGGATTGGAAAAAAAATCGTTCCTGCGTTTGGGATACGCTCCACAACTTGACACACGGATGTCGACGGAAATTTGTGTGTGTGTCTGATACGATTGGAAAGCATGAGCTAACATCGACGAGTTCGAATGTACAATAATGAAGAAGGGTACGATTATCCGCAGATACGCATGGTGTATTAGTAAACTACCAAAGTACAGTAAGACGCTTTCCCATCAAACTCCCAATCAGCTGCTCTTGATAAACTCCCCGGAGTTCGCCCACACTCATAACGAGGATGATCTAGTAAGTGTACCTGAATCCCTCCTAGACGATTATTAGCATGCAAGTTTTCCAGAATTGAGACGCACAAACTTACTTCACTGCCCTCGATAACACACTCGCCCCTATCAGCCTTCGCGTTTGACCTCCTGAAATGCGCAGTGAGAATTAAGATGATGATGACATTCAGACCAGCGCACGCAACGCAAGCCGTCATTCCCGGGTACCAGTGTGGCTCGTCCTTCTTTCTGAACACCAAACTTCCAACAATACCACCGATACCTCCAAAGCCAACGAGGGTGGCGCTGCAAAAGGCACGTTTCCAGTGTCCACGGATATTATTGGCTTGGTAGGTCATGACAACAGGCACGTTGGCATTGGCTCCCGCGGTAGTAAGGAAAATCGCAAAATATCTCAAATTGTTGTTCTTGGCCCAACCGACGATTGGCAAGCCAATGAGACAGAGCAGCATGTTGAAGATGATGATGGGGCCTCGAACGCGGTATTTGTCTCCCAGGTAGCCATCGAGCCACATGATGAAACCCGCAAAGACATATGGAGGCGCGATCAGACTCTGAGATTCCATTGTATTAAAGTGGAGACCTTGCTTGAGGATGGCAGGCAAGAAATAAGCCAGTGCGTACGATATCGTGGTAGTGCAGAAGAAGAGCAGGGCAAAGAGCCAAATCTTGGGGTCCAATGCTGAGCCGAGATACTCACGAAGGCTGAATTTATGGGCCACAGCGTCGCCGCGATCAGCATCCACTTTGCGAATGATCAGGGCGGTCTCCTCTTCGGTCAAGAAAGCTTTGTAGGTTTTGCCGTCGTCTGGGAATCCCACCAACAGGATGAACCCCGCGAGTGCAAGAGCACAAGTGATGAGCCCCTCAACGATAAAAATCCATCTAGATTACAGTCAGTCTTGATACAGTGATACCCCGGCATATTGAATACTCACCTCCATCCCGAGAGATGCGCTATTCCGCTCATTTTGTTGATACCCATCGCTAGGATCCCCGAAAATCCGGAAGCGACGGAGCCGAGAATGTAGAAGAAAGAATACCTTTTTCCCATTTCGAATCTGGTGTACCACGTGCTCAATAGATAAACACAGCTAGGAAAGAAACCAGCCTGGTGGAGTCAGTGAGACATCTGCATGCATATGAGGTAGAAGACCGACCTCTAAGATACCGAGAAGGACACGCATGCCCGCCATTGCGTCCCACGTTTTGATGAAGCCCATAGCAATCATGCGGGCTCCCCATAGGAGTGTGATAGAGCCAAGGTGAAGTCTTGGACCTAGTTTCTTGACGATGATGGTGGAAGGGATTTGAAAGACAATGTATGTAGGGAAGAACACAAGAGTGATGATGTTCTTCTCTCGGTTAGTCCAGACACATCTGCAAGAGATTTACGATACCTTACGTATCGATACCCAATGAGCTTGAGGTCTTTGCCCATACTATTCCTCATTGTCAGTACTAGGTGGCAGGAAGTCCAAAGATGGTATCATCTGCATACTCAGCTACAAGAGCAACCGAAAGATTCGTACGATCCATCAGACTGACGCAATACATCAGCTTCAGTGGTGGTGTTAGCCAAGAGCAAAAGCCTCGAAGGACAGTGGACTGAGAGAGTACATGCCCCAACTATTGTTACCAACCGCCTATCTATTCTGTGCACTATTTTCCTATACTGTGCCTCCGAGAAGGTGGAGTCAAACTCTTGTGAAGAGGGTGAAGATACCGGCGACCGGCCCATGACTTCTTGGTGTACATGTTGCTGCTTCTCCATATCGCTCTCTGGCGAAGTAGCTACGGTTAGAACGAGAGAGCTGACTTTGAAGAATAAAAAGAGAGACCAAGGGTATGGAAAGCTGAAGAGGAAAAGCAAGAACAACGACTGTGTAGTGACCTCACACACGGTGCAGGTTGACCAGGCTCTATAGCCAGAAAATAAAGATTATAGTGACCGAGGATGGCTCCAGCACGTCTGAATCGGGACGTCCTAAATGTGGCCGCATGGTGGTCGAGTTAATGGCGGCGTTCTTCCCTGCCCAACGTTTGGTATTCGGCGCCACCAGGATAGCGAATTGTTCCGTAGGAGTCGAGGATTTGGGGTCTTCCAGGATATCCTGCTCTTGGCTGACTCCAGCTCTCCACATCTGGAGCACACATGGGCCAATCTGGGGTACTCGCGGAGATATCCATGCACGTGATCCCTGGTCATGGGGTTCCTATCGTAGGGATGGATATAGTGCCCACAGCGAGATTGGGAAGTTATAGTATTGTACTTACCAAAATGTCCGACACAGTTGGCCGTGCGTTCTAAGTACGTTTAGCCCTAGTCATTTATTAGTAAGTCTATATCCCGCGTCGGGTATCTCAATACGTCTGTCTTAACGTAGCTAAAACAATATTAGTAAGGCCTTATGGATACGTAGATAAAGGTATATATTTTTAGACTAATTATATAGTAGTATAATGGTTATGAAGCTTAAAATCCGGGTGGCGGATGTGCGTGAAGCGTTGGAGCGAGGACCAGAGCCGCTGGAAGCATAGATATTGATACTTGGCTGCTAGTTTGTGCATCAACCCTGATCCTGCCTTGAGATATTGGTGCAGGATCGTTTGAAAGGATGACAATGCGAAACAAAGTGAAGTGAAGATGGGTGGAGACAAAATTCTTGGAGCTCAGAAGCAGGAAAGAATTCTGCCTCAAAGGTTCTGCAAAATAACGAGCAGGATGGATGCTTCCCAATTTCGCACCCAACTCCTTCCACCACCGGACCTGAATTTTCTTCCCTCCTCACTTGTCACGAACACTGCCAGAGAATTAATCCTTGAATCAGACAAATACTGTCCATGACCCTCTGGCCCAGCTTGTGTCGCATGTACTATTGTCCTGGCACCACCATCCGTTCTCCTCGCTCCCATAACAAGCTTGACTAGAGCCCCTATTGCGATGCGCTCTCTCATCAGAGAAGAACGGCAAAGTCGCAGGTTGACGAAGTTGGAGCTGACTGGATATGGTTGTTCTAGTGATTTCGGCTGCATGTGGTCGGCAACCATGTGCCTAGATGCAAAGACTTCGAAGATTTTACTGAAACTGTACCGGTCGGACATGTATCGGCCACGGTCGAGAATCTCGATGACACTGGCGTCCTCCTTCTCCTTCGTGATGTAATGTAACGTGGTCAAGAAGTGTACTTCCGTCGAAACAATGGTGAGGTAGGCCTGCTTGTTGAACTTCGCCGCGGTCTCTTTGAGCTTCGGGAGGACTAGAAGAGCAAGTAGGTAGGTTGAGATGTCGTTGGTGGTGATTGTCGATTCATTTCCCTCGACGAGGTTGTAATTCTGATTAGCGATGCCAGCATTCTCCAGTGTGATATCCTAGCCTAAAGTAAGGATACTTCAATATGGGAGAAATTTAGGACTAGAGCATGGTCAAAATTCGATTAGATTTTTACTTCGGTGAACGGCAGAATTTGATTTGCCAGTCAAAGGGTTCGCATTCCGGCAATTGTCATACTCAGATATGGAGCCTCAAGCGTTCAGGCTATTTCTACTTCTCCGCCTCCAAGTCCGCGATTTCCAGCACAGCCTTGCCGAAGTTGTCACCTCGCAGCATCCCCAGGAATCCATCAACGGCATTGTCAATTCCCTTGGTTACACTCTGTAGCGCCTTGAAGCTGCCGTCGGCAATCCATGCCTGGAGCTTCTCCTGATGCTCTTTCGCGTACTTTGGACCCATGTTGGCGTCACCAACAATGAAGCCTTGCATCTTAAGGCGTTTTCCAACGAAAGCCATGACGTTTCTGATGGCGTATGACTCCTCGGGCTTAAGGTTGTACTGTGAAATCATACCGCAGGCAACTAGGAACACACGTTAGTTGCTTTCCGTGATGAGGCATCGAGAGAGAGACTTACTGATTCTTCCGAACTGCTTCATGTGATCCAAAGCAGCTTGCAGTTGCTCTCCGCCCACATTTTCATAGTAAATATCCAGTCCACCGGGCGCAAGTCTCCTCAACGCCTCAGCTGGCGTCTCCTTCTTGTAGTTGAAGCCACCGTCGAATCCAAGCTCCTTGATGATATAATCGAGTTTCTCGTCCGATCCCACCGATCCGATAACCGTCAAACCCTCGTGCTTCGCCAGTTGTCCGACCAGTTGTCCAACAGCGCCACTTGCAGCAGAGACGAATATGGTTTCTCCTTTCTTGGGTTGTCCGATTTCGTAGAGAGAAGACCAAGCTGTCAGGCCAGGCATCCCAAGAGCGCCTATGAATATGCGAGGGTCGAGGTTGTGTGGGTTTTGAAGTTTGAATGCCCTGCTTGCTGGACCTTCAGAGAGGGCTGTGTATTCCTCAGTACCGACAGAGTCCGCGCCAATGATCACATCGCCAGGCTTGAATTCCGGACGATCGGATTTGATCACTTTGGAAATACTTCGGGTGGTGAATGGCTTTCCGAGCTCAAAAGGTGCTGAGTAAGATTCCTTCTCCGGTGCTCGCATACGTCCGCGCTGGTATGGGTCGAAAGATTGATAGAAATTCTTGATGGTTAGCCCCTGTGGTGGTGGGGCTTGATCTAGGTCGAATTCCCTGGCCTCGACGACCAAATCTTGCCCTGCAACAGGCCACCCGCTAGGGACATTTTTAAAAATAAGAGCTTTGTTTTGGACCATGATTGCGAGCCGACGGGTCTGATTGAGGTGGGCGTCTGAATCCAAAGCTGAAGCTGAAGTGACTACGGTCCAGGAGTTTCTGTATAGGCTCGAGTGCTGCAGGTGGAGTGATATGGAAAGTTATCCAGCGGGGAAAGCAGAGCACTTATGTAGAAGGAGCAGACCAAACATTGCATCATATATCCTCGATTTATTAATCCTTACCCACCTCTGCACCACATTTATGTGGAAAGGGCGGCCAGTTCTGGCCCAGCCTCCGACGTTGCTTAGCAATGCTGCAGGTGGACCGAGGTCGTTGCAAGTTTGCGGACTCGAGGCAAGGAGGCAAAGCGGCAAAGAGGCAAGGAGGCAAGGAGGCAAGGTCACCGTGCATCCCATTCCCTAGCCATCCGTCGTCATATCGGACATGTGGTCCAGCACTCGGCTGTTTCCCCGCGTCCTGAAGGGCGTGAGAAGGTGATATGTATGGACAAGAAGAGGCGTGAGAAGGGGATATGCACCGTGGACAAGAAGAGGCGTGAGAAGGGGACATGCACCGTGGACAAGAAGAGATCGAGGAAAGATGAGATGAAACTGGAGCGAGCGTCTGTGACTGTGAGACTGGCGATCACGGGAGACGATGCATTTCAGCCTCGAATCTGAGCCTGATTCGCCTGCTCAACTGCAACAACATATCAGAATCAATTCGGTCAGATGCCGAGTAATCATCCTCGTACTGCCCTCAATCCATCCAGCTCACCAAGGCAAGAGATCTCCACTTTCGCAACGCCGATTGCGCGCCACGGCCTTGAAGACAAGCCCGAGCAGCAGGCCTCTTCAAGCTCTTCCCAGGCCGTGGTGCCGACATGAACGACATCCAAACACCATTTTCCACATTTTCTTCCACAATGGGCCCTGCAAGCTCAAAAGATGGTCCAAGCGAAAGTCTGATAGACTTTGGAGTCCCCGCATCACCCCCGCCCATAGAAGCCGTCCCTCTACTATCTTCAAGCGGAGCAGTACCAAACCCAGTAGCATCGGGCACGCCTGTGCCTGGTAGGTTGCGGGGCCCACGACCAATTCTCCCTCTGGAGCTACCGGCGTTGGCTTCGTTGAAAGGGAAGAGGGTCATTTTAGCATCTGCATCGCCACGTCGAAAACAGCTCCTCGCTCAGGTAACATGTCCTTCCCGATACTGTTTGAATGCGGCCTGACGAGACTTCAGATAGGCCTCGTTAATCTCGAGATAATACCCTCTAAATTCGCTGAGAACCTTTCTAAAGACCTCTCTCCTTTCGAATATGTCCTCGCCACCGCGACTGAGAAAGCTATCGATGTGTACCAGACCGAGATTGACTCGGACAGGGGCGAGCCAGCTCTAGTGATTGCCGCAGATACCATCGTGGTTAGTCGGAATGGCCAGATACTCGAGAAGCCAAAAAGTGAGGCGGATCACATTATGACGCTGAAGCTGTTGAGGGACACAAATATCCACAAAGTATACACGGCAGTGTGTCTCATGAAGCCAATGGAGGAAGCGAAAGATCCGGGATATGATATGGAGACTTTCGTAGAAGAGACGGTGGTCAAATTCGACGAGACTGGTACGTTAATACACCATTGCAGACTTGCGGCCAACAATGGCAATAAACGCATTGGCATTCCGACTCCAAATGTGCCAGATTATCACGTTATTTGCAGCATCTACACAACTACACTGAGTGATACAACGCTGATGTCGGTATAGTGACCGATGAACTTCTCCTCGCCTACGTCCGAACCAGAGAAGGCGCCGACAAGGCTGGAGGATATGGGATACAAGGCATGGGTTCTATTCTTGTCGAACGGATCGAGGGCACCTTTGACAATGTAGTCGGGCTACCATTGAGGGCGACCTTGAAAGCTATCGAGAAGATCATGGAGCCTGCAGAATTATCAGACGACGACCTGTCGTTCGCGAGATAAGCAAGACCTTGGTCTAGAACACTGTTTCTGGACCGCCCTTCCTGAGACGAGAAATCACGAGGCGCTTCTGGGTTCAAAAAGAATATGGTAGGGAGTGGAAGACGACGCGCTGGGAGACTCAATCGCTAACAGTCACCGTTTAGCGGCTTTGGATCATAGTAATCCCGATTTCCCAAGTGTGTGATTAGCAATAAACTTTGGACTGACAGAACATCAAAAACCAATCATACAATAATCCCATCGTGCGGGAACTTGAAGCACAAAGACTAGTTGTTTGCACACAGCTTCATAACGACAAGTCTGCTACCAACCACGAACCATACACAGTGGCTAACTCGACTGGACATGATGAACGTCAAGACCGCTCAACGAGAACATGTACAAGTTAAGGATTACATTGATCTTTCTCTTCCATTCAAATGCGCTTTCTTGGGTATAGGGGTGATAATAGAGTGTTACAGCCTTGTCCAAGATAAGGACGACAGAACGCGCAAACATTCAAGCGCCTCGCTCACAGCACATCTGCAGGGTGAAAAGTCTGATCGGGAATGCAGTCAACAGCATCTCCTCCCCCTAGAGTCCAGCCTGAAAACTTCTTCCCAATCTCTGAGAGCACCCCCTCTCTTTGAACGGCCCCTCCTCCTCCTTCTTGCCTCATCTACACTCTTGACGCTCGCTCCGTCGCTTATGCCTCCAGTCCAACCCCCGGTGTCACCGTATTGTATCCCACTTTGCGGGTCGTCTGGGTTGATCTCTCCTAGCTCAATCTTCGTCAAGATCATTCTCGCTAGTCTCGAGAAGGCCTCATCCACGTTGTCTCCTGTGAGAGCGGAGCCTTCCATGGAAACAGGTATGCCGTGATTCGAGGCCCAGTGCGCAGCTTCCCCCTCTGAAACCTCGCGGCCTTCCGGCGCGATTGTAGCCGTGTTCCTGGCACCCAGCGACATGGAGTTTGATGAATTGATAGAGCCTCGGGATTCATTGGGACGATTTGTGAACGAGGTTGAAGGTGTAACGATCGGGCTGTCTAGGAGCGAGGGCTCGGGAATGTCGAAGTCGCCCTCTGTTAGGTCCACTTTGTTGCCGATAAGAACGGTGATTAGATTCGGGGAGCCAAGGGCGCGAGCGTCGTTGAGAAATGTAGGGAGAGAATGGAAGGAGTGTCGGGAACAGACATCGTAGACTAGGAGGGCGCCAGCTGCACCACGATAGTAGGAGCGGGAGACGGACCGGAAGCGTTCTGTGCCCGCTGTATCCCAGAGCTTGCCACCGTCAGTGTCGCCCATGGAACCGAAGTCTGGAAGGGCCATACCTGAAGCTTCACCCTTTTTCTTCTGGACCCTGTCCCAACCTTCACAATCTTGGATGCGAATTCAACGCCTATAGTGTGCGAAGAGAGGATGCGCCCTACGAGGCATTAGCATGGTCCGCAGTCTACAACCAGAGACTTGCCGCACACTCATTCTTCAGAAACCTATGGAGTAGGCACGATCTGGAAGCCTATCAGTTCCTGATGCATTCGAGGTCCGTGTCGGGTGGTTGTGATAAGGCTTACTTTCCGCAGCCGCTGGGTCCCAAGAGAATGATTTTGGCCAGATAGTCGTACATGCTCCCGAGCTCCTGCAACCAGTGTTAGCATACGTATCGCGCGATGGCATGGTCGACGCATTCGTCAATTTACCTGGTCCCTGGCCGTGGTTGACGAGTTCGTCGAGGCGTTTGAAGGCGCACGTTTGCGAGCCATGGCTAGATTTATGCCGAGCCTACGGTGGGATATAGAGTTTGTGTTATTGGTTGAGTTGGGTACATTCCCTCCATGTTATGGGTTTGTACGTGTGTGAAGATAGCTAGGAGTATTCCCTGCGTATCTTCTTCCGTAGTAGGTATGACGGCAGAATTCAGCGCGTCTACCGTGCCTACCTAGCCGCCCAAGCTGAGGCCTCATGAATCTTTCCAGCCGAGCCAGCCGAGCCAGCCTCCAACGAAGTTCTCCACTTCCGCTCCACTCCGCCCATAACACTCCCACCACGCTGCCCACTTGCGACCTTTCCACCGGCATTTCCGCCTCGCCAAGCAATCTGGCACTCCGCAACTACCTCACAGCCTGAATTGCGAGATCTTGTCATGTGAGATGCAAATATCGTGCCCAGTGGGGGCTCCCTTGTCGTCGTCCTCACCAGGGACCATACGAACCAGCAGTGCAAGAATGACGAGTTTGAAAGCAAATCCTTTTCCTTCAGAAAGACTTGAACAAGCGCCGCAACTGTGCAAACTTCATCTTCGAATGCAAATGGAATTGGATATCTACACTAGCGCCATGCCCAATATCATCATTGCCTCGCATTTAGGCACTCGCCTTTACAACGTTCCATGCTGCGTAGTCGTTCGCCATGCTATTGTTCAGCGTCTTGATATACTCTGGTATACCACCAGCCCTAGAGAGGAACGGTCAGCACATGAATCGCTAAGAGATGAGTAATGGGTCGTCTTACCAATTTACAGGCTCGACTCCTCGGCCCGGAACAGTGGCACCTTGGGTCCAGGAAGTGGCCTGTGGGAACAAAGAGGCCTCCCACATCTCCTTGATCCTGCGGCACCATTCCTCCTCCGTTGCCTTTTTAGCCTCAAAGCGGGTGATCTTGTTAGCCTCAAGATCTTTGATCGTCTTCTCAACCCAATCTGCCTGTACAGCCGTGCAAGAAGGTCCATTCGAAAAAGCTGTTGGTGCTTGGGGTCCGTAAAGGAAGAACATGTTGGGGAACTCCTGCATGGCGATTCCCATGGCCGTCCTGGTGCCATTCGCCCAGTGGTCAGCGATGGTTCCTCCGCTGGTACCCCGAATATTGAGTCGGGACAGAGAACCGGTGAGTGCGTCAAAACCTGTCGCTAGGATAAGGACGTCGATGTCGACAGTGCCCGATTCCGTCTTGATGCCTTTCTCAGTGACCTCGATGATTTTATCCTGGTTTATATCGATCACGTCAACATGGTCCATTGACATTACTTCGTAAAAGTTCTGCTCAAGGGTCGGTCTCTTGGTTCCCCAAGGATGTGGCGGCTTCGATGGAGCGAGAATCTCAGCTTTCTTCGGATCTGGGATCCTCTTGCGCACGGTCTTCTTCCAGAAGTTGTAAGCCTCTGTGTTTGCCTTCTCATCCAAAAGCACATCCTTGTAATTATTGAGCCAGAACCTGAAGCCACCTTCTTCGATGAGGCTTTGATAGAATTTCTCGCGTTCCTCTGGAGTGTCGTCGAATGTGCTTCTCTCCTGGAAATCGTACAAGTAGCCGGAGTAAGTCGTGTAGGTTTTGGCGAAGTTCTTCTCGTAGGTTCCATTTCTCTTCTTCTCTTCTTCTTCTTTTGGGTCGAGTGTGCGCTGTTTCATCGGAAGGCACATGCTAGGCGTACGCTGATATAGAGTCAGGTGTTTCACCTGAGGACCAATCTCCTGAATTGTCTGGATTCCTGAAGCCCCAGTCCCTACTTGCGCGACCCTCTTTCCTTCGAGGTTCACACCATGCTGTGGCCAGACTGCGGTGTAGAGAACTTGACCCTTGAAGTCCGACAGGCCTTTAAACGGAGGAACGAATTTCCTGGAGCCGAAACCGATGCACGGAATGAACCACTTGCAAAGTGTTTGACTACCATCTGAGCAGTCGACTAACCACTTGTGAGTCTTCTCGTCGAAGGTGGCACCGTCCACCTGCTTGTTATATGTGATGTCCTTCTTTAGGTCCCACTTCTGCTCGACGTACTCAAAGTATTTTCGCAGTTCCGGACCACTAGCATACCGTTCCTTAAAGGTGAAATCCTCCCAGAGTTCTTTGTCGAAAAGCTGATAGATTGGAGTGTCGCTGTCGACACGAGCACCTGGATAACAGTTCCAGTACCAGATGCCACCGCTGGCGGATCCCTTCTCGTAGATCTTCACCTTCAGTCCCTGTTTTCGCAGCCTTGAACATGTTAGCGCCCCTCTGAGAGAAAGTGGTAAGAAATTACTCACCGATTCATCATTGTAAACGATCCAAAACCGGCTCCGACGAGGAGGACATCTAGCTCGATGATTGGTTCTTCCATTGAGCGCATCTTGCGGTATTGCTGTAGAATTTTAGGCCGTATAAGCTTCGACCAAGGGGGAGCAGCGTTAAGAGAGCTCGAGGCGCTTTATACTCGAGGTCAGACAGATGAGCGTTTGATATACAAAGTAGCTCTCAGCACCTTGGCCTTGTCGCGCATTCGGAACCGCCAACGTCCACTCCACTCGAGCATCGCCCATTGTCGACGCGTTTTTGTATCTTACAGAGTGGTCGCTGTGCGAGGGATCCCAGTCGAAAGGGGTAGAAAGCCAATTTGAAGAAGATTAGCGTTCGAAATGGGAGAGGGACGAATCCCAGAGCCATCTGTTTCACTGTGCAAAAGCGTTGATGGACTCTGAACACGACTTCCCTGCCAGATGTACTGTACCACAGTATACTGCTAGAGGCGTATGCGCTATCCTGCACTACCCCACAGAGACCACAGTCCCCCGCGATGCACTGCGAGGGTGCTCTAATCAATAGCGGGGACGTCATCGATATTCACTGTGTAGTAGGCCACAACCACGCCAATAGGATTTGGAAATGCCGTCGACATGGTGTCAATGTACAAGGTAGATGTATTGGTGATACTTAGTACAGCTAACTACGCAAGGGCTGTCTACCAGGATCCATGCAATGCCAAGAAGCTTGGCGACAGTGGAACGATTTGTGCTGATCGAGTTTGGTCAGGTACCTCCTAGAAGTTCCTGGAAACGTCCAACGTTCCGTTCCTAACGGACCCACGGAGCTAATATCCAAGAATCCATCGGCAGTTGCAGAGATGCACGTAATCATGGCGCTGTCCAGTCTAGATCCGTGGTCAGATATGCAGACCTTTCCTTTCGACAGTTCCTGGTTATCACCATACATACACAGTGCGCTGGTTTGACCTTCAACTGTGCCGTGTCGGTTATTTGCGCCTGTTCGCATCATGTGTCTGGTCCAGGGCGCTGGCTAGCTTTCTACCTCGAATTCCGGTGCTTCCGTGGGTCCACCCCCAAATTTAGGACAGGTAATAACGTTCGACAGACAATTAGCACCATACACAGTACACAGTGTACTGTAATAGAAACTCTTCCACGTGTCGATCATCTCAGACCTGGTCTTGCTAGATTACTTCGGATCAAAGCTCTGGTCAAGTTGTTTCGAGAAGCAGACCTCGAGTGCTTGACGTCCACGACGCCAAATCGCTTCAAGCGAGATTGCTGATAATACAAATGGAACGACTGATCGTCGCTGAGACTTGACAATTCGCTTCCGAGCAATCAAGCGAAGCTCGTATCTACAGCATATAGTAATGCGTGCTCAATCGGTGATCGAGATCTTGTCTTTGCCATTTACAGTCAACTTCCAACTGTGACAAGCCTTTTCTAGGACGAGATATAGTCAGATGGCGGTAAGAGCTGGGATGCGACGATGGGACTCGGCCTTTGAAGCATCTGGAACTCGTACCTGTGTCAGCTCACAATACGCGAACAATAAGGAACGAACTTATCACGCCTGCGATCAGTCTACACGCGCCTTTTTTCTCAGTTATGGAGACGTCAAGCTCTCTTTGGAGGGAAGCAATGATGGCCACAGAGGAAGCGGAGGAATGTCTTAATTTGGGGGAATACTCTGCTACTCGAACGCCGATTGAAATTCCAAAGCTAGCGTTGCTAGAGACGAGGGTTTGTTGGGTTGATGGTAAACGTCTTGTTTACGGAAGAACGTCCTTCTAATCAACAGCGGTAGACTTCAATTTTGGAACATCCAAGAAGCAGACTGATGATTTACTTCCAATATTGAACAGGGCTAACAATCAGTAGATTATCTCTTCCCTCGTATAATTTACTCTTTCTCTATACGTCACAAGGATTCGGAAGGCTGCTTAACCAGAGTGAACATGCGATATGTCATCAATAGTCTTGACTTCCGGCCGTAACAGAAAATATCCCTTAACTGTCGAGGAAGTAGAACAATCTCTTAGCTAAGTATCGAATAACGCTGGTAGGAGGCAGACCACCTGTTTCTAGAATTACCCCCCTTTCTCTTCGTATGTTATTGGAAGAGATGGCTTGCTATAAAGCCGGTTTCCGGACCTCCTTGAAAAAAGGATGTACATCAATCATCGGCAATGTCGAGCCCGACCTTGATGAGCAGATGGTGTACGCTCATTGGGAAAACCTACCGATTAGTTCTACGCTTCCAACCTTTCCCTGTTATTCTCGATGAAAAATTCGATGGCGAGTCATGGATGGTAAACCTGCATAATCCAGTATATTCAACAGGATGCTCGGCACCATGATGCTGAAGAAGAAACGAAACTGCATCTGGAATGGAATGATTACGTTTACAAGACGGGTGCGAGAGAGACGTGGGAGATGCAGCCAAATGTAGACAAAGTCGGCTTTTCTGATGGAGTAACGTCAAGCGTGGCGAGGATTCCGAGTGATACTAAATCGGGTGAAGAAGCTGAGCGACGGAGATAAGAATGTGGTAGTTGAGAGCAATCAAAGTGTATCTATCTTTCCAAGCAGCCACTGGAGATGTCGGTACGCAACCAGAGGCTGATATTCAGGTACCTGCAACGACAAATCAATATTTGCAGAACAATCAATCTGATTACAGGTAATCATACCATGTGCCCGCTTTTATACGTTTCAGCCCACATTAGGCCACGCTCAAAATGTTGTATTCCCATTTGGCCTTGGCTGGGTATGTCGATAGGAGTGACTGGCGGACTCTGGAAACCGAGGGCGCCGCCCCACGTCATATTTTGGATTGATAAAAGCGTTCCGTTCGTGATGATAACCATATCATAATTTCCGTTTGCGACGAGTACGCGACTGGTGGCGGCAATTACTTGTGGCAGAACTTTCTGGATGGGGTCCAGAGACACGTCGCCCACACGCTCGGGTCCAGCGTTGCCGCCAGTGAAGACAGGGTCATTTGAGCACTCACTCCACTGGGAATTCGAAGGAGCATGCAGGGCTTTCTTGACGTCTGCTCTGTTAAAATAGGGGGAGCTGCCGCTGAGCTGATCAGACGGCGTTGGGCAGGTCTGGTTGACCTCGTAAATGTTGAAGCACGGGTTGACTTGTGTGGCCTGGCTGTTGATCTTGTTGAATACATCGCACTGGGGACTGGGTCCTGCCATGTGCGGTTGAATTCCAGGAGGAGGAAACTCCAGATATTTGGCGATGAAGTCTTCATAGCCACATGACTTGTGCAAAGACTTAATCTCTGACATAAAGCTATTGCTGAAATTGAAGAACTGTTGATTGGTCTGAACAAAGGGCACAGCTGGGACTTGTTCCTGGACGTAGTCATATTGACCAATACAAGGATCGTATACAAGAGCACCTATGCGAATTAGTATTTGAGAGCGTAGAAGTCATTAAGAAGGGCGTACCCTTCAAGTCGAACAGGGCAGTGTTCTTCTTGCTCAAAATAGCTGCAGAAATATATGGTACGTAGCGGCCAGCGTAGCTTTCACTGATATTGATATCAGCGACAGAAAAGGGCTCCTCTGATAAGTTGCTTACCCTGTCACGTAAATCTTGAAATTCTTGATGCCAAAGGTATCTTCAAAGTTTTCAAGGAACCCGACAAATTCATCAGCAATTTCTTCCTCAGATCTTGCTGTAGCTTTGCCCACTGTGTAGCCAGTTCCGACAGGCTGTTCAACCCAAAGCATGTTTGTGAGATTGACCCAAGAGTTCTGGTTGACATACGGGGCTGTCGAACCTTCCGTCCACAGGAACCTGCCATTTTCTTGGAAAAACCCTTCCAAAGAACTGCAACCAGGTCCACCGTTCAGCCAGATAGTGATTTCATCTACAGGTGCGCCGGTGGTAGGCTGGAAAATAAAGAAAAGTTCTCTCGAGTTATCGCCTGCTTTGATAGGGATCTCGCCCGCGTACATTTCACCAACGTCGAAAGGGACATCGGGAAGACTTTTTACTTGAAATGCTGCCGGTGAATTAGCGGCTTGCTCCTCCGTATTTGCTCAAATGGAGTACCAGATGTGTTTGAGTTGAGGAACCGAAAGCTCGAGGCTTGTCGAGCTTCTAGGATGGGTGACGTAGATACGAGATGAAAGAGGATGGCGCCACTAGCAAACAATGAGTGGATAGCGTTGGGAAAATACATGTTCAGTGATAGAGATGTCGGATCCTACTGCAGGACCTCGGAGACCAGGCTTCGTCCATTATATCTGCTTGTTTGGAGCTGAACTACAGCAACGAGTCCAGCGAGTGCCTTCGTGCTATGCTACGTTCCGCCAGATGGGTATGTTTGCCTTCCCATCTAGGTAAGATGCAACAGGAGAAAAAGCAAGATCAAAGATACCGTTTGTGGTTAGGAAACTGGGAGCCAACCAAGGAGCTCAACGAGATGCAATCTTTCGCAATCTGATCTAGACCACCTGCAGCTCGCAGCTCTGCATGTCCGGGTCGAGAATGGCCAGTTCGCCAGACTAGGTTAGTGGGCCGTCTGCCCCCTGGACCCGCACCGAGATCAATCTCACTGCACCAATCAGCATCGACACCACAGGTACCTTACCTCCCCGGCCGTACCTAGGTACTACTGTTGCCAAGCACGAGAGCCATCTGTTCTGTCCAATGACATTGAAAAGTCGACGGCTACCTTCCTGCTTGAGCACTCGCAAGCATCACGATGGGCCTGCAATTCGTCAGTTGATGCCTGAGAACATGACCAACGACAGAGTGGCATGGGGACCTCGGCGTGACCACTGGCAGCAAACTGGCTGGGTGGTGTCGATTGGTTGATTGGGATGACAAGTTCAACATGGACTGCTTTTGGCAAACATACGGCTTTCCATACACACAGGCTGCACAGAGCCCTAATCGAGTAGACAGATTCTCTCACTCGTCTGTTGACCATTGCAGCACAATGCTGCGTCGATCATGGGCTTCAAGGAGCGAGAAAGCGATGCCACTTCTGCCAGCCGTCGCAACTCGAAGGTTTCTTAAGAACATGTACAATGGAAGTAATCATGGACAATCTTTGTGGAAATTCACTTTTGTTTTCTTCCAGAGAAGTCGCCGGGGTACGTCTATGTTCCCGGGAAGAGAGTCATACCAGCCTCACCCATTCATTCATTATCCACTCAATGCACACGAAGCCTCCGAGCCCACCCAATCCAGCTTACATGAAGCGGAACTAGTAGCGACGGCGACGCTCACCGTATTCATCCACATCGTCATCGTCATCCCCGCCACGTCGTCGGCCTTCGCCACCTCCATGTCTTCGTTCTCGTCGGTTCTCGTCGTCGTCATCGTCGTTATCACGTCGACCATATTCTCCAGATCGACGTGTTCCACCAGTACCTCCATATCCACCATATTGTTCTTGACGTCCGTACTCAGAGGATTCCTGTTGACGGCCATATCCGGATTCTTGCTGGCGGCCGTAGGTAGGTTGCTCTTGTCGCCCACCGTATCCACTGCCCTCTCCCTGACGGCCAACACTTTCTTGCTGCCATCCATTGGAATGGCGCGGTGGTCTCTCGTCCTCGTCGTCTCGGCTGCCACCATAACGCCTGCTTTTGTCAGTATCGATGCCCAATCGAAGACAGTCACGTGATGATTACATACCTGCTTTCGGAAGAGGAGTACTGCCCACCGCTGCTGATTCCTTCTGTACGACGCTCTGACTCCCAACCGCCCCCTGGACGCTCAGTTCGTCGCTCTTCTGTTCTCTCATAGCCGCCCCCATACGTGGGCTTAGTTTCGACTGATTGCTGGAATCCGTATCCCTGAGGACGTTCGTTGCCATCTTGTTCGTAACGAGAGTATCTGTAAACCGAATCAGTGATCGGAAAACTGTGAACTTTCGAAAAATAGCGTACTCTTCTCTTCTACCTCCGCTAGGATACTCAGTCCTCTTGTACTCAGCTTGTCCGTATTGGTCCTGGCCTCCATGACTCTGGCCAGGCCTGCGACCAGTCTCCGTGTATGATTGTGTGTATGAACCGTCGTTGCCATGGGACTCCTGCTTGTAAGACTTGGTTTCGCTATCATCGCCTCCGAAAGCGCCTCCGAGGAGTGAAGATCCTACGCCACCGACAAGGCCGCCGACGAGACCTCCAAGGAGCCCACCACCAGCAGCTTCGCCAGCCAGTTTACCGATGCCAAATTGATCCTGATTCTGTCCATCGTTGCGTCGACCAGATTGGTGTGATTGAGTGACGGGTCGCGCAAACTCTCCGAGTCCTTGGGATTGGAGTCCTTCATTAAGAGCTCCCATCATGCCGGCAGCAATGGCTCCAGATGGTCCTGAGGCGGCGCCCCCTGGCCCGAGAGGCTTTCCACAGCCGTGACCTTTGTCGTGAACGCCCTCTTTATGGTTTCTGCCTTGCTCGACACCTTCTCGGCTCAACTGGCCGCGGAGCTCGCTGCGCTCCCTCTCGTCGAGGCCACGCCACCAACCCTCGACGACCTGGAACATCTGCTGATGGCAATCGCGAGCCCCATCCTCTCCTCCATCACGAAGGGCTGGATGGTGGAAGACTCCATTGATGATGCGATTGATGGTCCGCTCGGCATCCGCGTTTTCGTCATCCCAGCACTCCACGATTTGGGGTACGACCCACTTAAGAACTTGGCTTGCGACCTTTCCCGCGGGCTCATTGAGAACGTTGCTGAAATGATCTTTGGAAATCATGGAATGTGTAGGATCAGTGCTCTCATCGTCTCTAAAGACAACAAGCTGCTTTTCCCTGCTGCTGGCAATGACCTCGGAAGAACCAGTTGAGAGCTCTGCTTTAATCTGCTTGATAAGAGGCAAGACAATTGGCGCAATCAGAGAGAAAACGAAAATGCTCATAGCCTCGCTCAATTGATCAAGCATTTCAGGCAGAACTGGAATCTTCTCGACTGCTTCGTTGATAGAGCGCATAACTTCATCGTGGAACTCGAGTGCAGGGTAAATCTGCTCTCTGATTAACTCGGCTTGCTGGGTAAACTCCTCGGGAGACTTTGGTGTGATTCTCATGTTCTGCATCTGAGCATTGTTCGCGTTCTGCTGAAGTTCATCAACTTTGCCGGATTCGTCCTTGCCGCCGAAAAGACCGCTGGGGAGAGCATTGAGGAGGTCCTTGACGATACTTGGTTGATTTCGGTTAGCCTCAGCGCTGGAAATGCTGCCTTCAAGCTCGTCGATCTCTGACTGAGTTGCCTTGTCCGACAGCTCTCCCATGACGGAATGTAAGAAATCGACTCCGCCGAATGTCCCAGTAATGACTGGCCAGAGTCGTCGTCCTTGTACGTTGACTTGGCCACGACGGCCTACATGAGGGAAGACGTCACGCTCACCCATCTCAATTAGGCAGAGCTCGGTATAGTTGGAGTGTGCGGAATAGTCTGTTGACATGTTTAGCAGTACTCTGATCTCAGTCATGATTTGTATGTTCCTTACCTTCGAGACAATGATTGGCTGTTCCAAGGAGACGGAACGCTTCGTAGAGATCGTCCTTATTGTTGCTGCGCCTGTATTGTCGTCCGAGTTGAATGCAGCGCCTGTAAAGGTCGCGAACCATGCCGGCGGAGGTTGTAATGCCACGATCTTCAGAGGCAATATATGCCTTAAGACCAGTTCGTTCGTCGATAACAAGCTCCCGGCGCTCGTCAACAGGCGCACGGAGGCGTGGGTCGTATTGTCTGGCGTCGATGTTGTCGGCATAATCCTTGGGGTTGTCGATGTGCTCCTCCGGACCACGAGTCTGTTAGCACGATCCATACGGCTGAATATCAAATGCCATACCGGTAACAGCCGAGTCTCTCTGTGGTAACTTCAAACTCCTTGGTGCCAAAACCAAAGCTGAGGAAACCGAGAATCCAAAGCAGGAGACGAATAGCCTCTGCGCTGACCATTTTGACAGTTCCGACCTAGTTGAAGATCAGCATGATGACGAGTAAGACGAATGTTAGTCGAGCAGCATACATCAACGGCTTGCGAGTAATCACGGAGCCAGTTTCCGAAGTAGACGCGCTTGACATCGAGCTTGGAGAACTTCTTGCCTCCGCGAGCACGGGTCATGAGAATAGCAAGCAGAGTATCTTCGATATCACTGTAGGTGAGTTAGCGCTTGAGTTTTGGACAGAATGACTGACTGAATTGGCTTACCCGTGGCGCCAGTTTTGGCCTTCAATTTTGGAGATGCCAGCAATGTTACCTGCTCCAAAAGCTGCAACGCCGCGAACGTTCAAGAAGAGAAAGATGAGGGCAAAGGTTAGTAGCGTCGAGCCACTGGGAGCGGTAAAGTCCGCCATGGTTGTAGGTTATGGTTGAGATGGTTGCTAGCGAGAAAGTACTAGATTGGTGTTGTTGGCGAAGCTGCGTGCTGGTGGCATGTCGAGGGGCAGCAATATGGCTTGTTGGTGGGGCCGTCATACTCACGCTGACTTGGCACCTGCTAGACCTTGGCATGGCCGATGGTTGGATGCGGCTCGTCCGGATAGACGCGTGAAGGATGCCGCCAGCTGGAGAAGTGTTTGGAGGCTTTTGTAAATGTAAACAACACGTTCAATGTCGAAATTCTTGATACCGCGTCAATATTAGATGTGAGCTAGAACGGTTGGAGTAGTATACTAGCATCTCTTCCACGTGATCCACAGACCCTGAGGGACAGCACCAACAACAAGTTGTGTACATGTCGGCTTCATCCTTGCCATCACTATCCTATCACTCCAAGACTACCAAAACCGGAATTGAGTGGAACCAGCAAAGGCATCTCCCCCTGACCTATCCCGGGTATCCATCCTCTTCCGGGTTCTTCCTGTTCTCTGGACGGCGGAATTGTGTGGACGGCTCAGGATGTGTTCGAGAATGATGGTTTGGCCGTTGATTTGCCGTTTTTGGCAGGCTACAGCGTGCCTAGCGAGAGGTCTATGTGCGATGGGCTTAATTAATACCCAAAAATCCGATATTTGCTGGATATACGTCACCCGAGCCAACTCTTGACTAACGATGTAAATGAAGTGGCCTTGAGCAGCTAAATTATGATAGAGGCAGAATGACCAAAAATCCATTGGCTTAGGACGACAAGTCATCTTCGTGGCTGTCAAATCCCGCATATGAGGATTCGGCTTCTTTACTGGCAAAGGATTGAAAGAAGATGGAAGCACGAACCTTGGCTTGGAGGACCAAAGATAAAGTAGAAACTTGTTTGGTTGCGAGGACATCGATTGACGGTGTCTAGCCTAGCACCGGAATGGATCCAAGATTGTATCGCCGCATTTGGTGGAGAACCAGCGAAGTAACGCTTTATGGCGAGTCTGACAGTTCTACAAGTGCCTTCAACAACACAATCATCTACGGTGGCGACAATACTCACAAACTCTCTTTACGGGTCTGATCATAGACTCAGGCGCTCTCGTTCCAGTCTTTCCAGTCTACCGTCCAAAGCCACAACTCATCTACGACTCTGTGGTTGATGCTGCCCGTTGCCCACGAGGCCTAAAGTCACTGGATTGACTTCGCCGGGCTCCGCACACGGTCTTCCTCAGTCCGTGGAATTCCGTCCCAGCGATATTCAGCTATCGTGCTGTAGACCCGATCCTTCTGATGACTTCTTTCCTGTGTCTCCAGATAATGCCTTCCTCGGCGGGGTCGGGGTTTTCACCAGAGTGCCCGTCACAATCGGTGACCAAGAAGATGAAGATAGCCTTTGCTCCCTCCCCACGCGAATACAACAACAATGGAAAAGCTCATACAGTATGTCCGTTCTTAATTTCCTCTTTCTCTCAACAAGACATCGTCGAACTCGTTACAGCCTATTCCGACGATACAGGCGCTGGCTCTCCTTTCGGAACTGGCTTGCTAATCGAAGCCATCCCCAGTTCAAACGACATGCCGCCATGCTCGGCGACATCAAGTTATCTCTGAATAGGGGTGCCTATATTTCAATCGTCTCTTTTCAGCGATTCTTGCTCCTAGTACGGCACGTCATTCCTCGGCGCCTTCCACGATTCAGATTTGTGGCAGACATCTTCAATCGTCACCTGCAGTATCTTTCAACCTTGAAGATCATTACCTCGCCTTCACCAACGATTTTGACTCGAACAAAGATCCCAATCTGCTGCCTTGGTCAAAGCACGACGACCAGGAAAGACTCTGAATGAATTCTAGGCGCCTGAAGTTGCTGGTGATTGTGGCGATTACTCCAAAACCTGTTTCGGGAGGTAAGCTACGAGGTTCTGAAGTCAAAATTGCCTATTCTGAAAACTTATGAGCGGCGTTCTTCGTGGTTCATTCCGTTCAACTCCTTCAAAGAGATATTACTTTCAACCGCAACTTCAAACCTCGCTTTCCCGCCACTGTGACTGTTACCCTACTGGTGATCGATATCTTCGGCCCTCCTTTCTTTCCAACCAACATTCAGTCAAAAAGAAAGAAGCTGATCCACTTTGAGCGATGAAGCAATCGATCAGGTGATGGAGCTCGCCCACCGGGAACGGAATTCGGGCCATCCGTGGATTTTTCCCTCACGACAAGCGGATATCTTAACCACTAGACAATAGAACATAGGCAAGCTGAGGTTGTGATTGTCGCTTGAGCTGGGGTTTTTCTAAAGCTTGGTCGATGTATATGCGTTGATGATTGGGTATTCAGTACCACAATCGCTTTGTCACCATCACTAATTTGCAGGGAGGAAAAGAGACTTTTCCTTCCCTCCTCGTCTTGCTCTTCCTTTAGAGGTTAAACATGAAGACATCCACGAGGAAGTTTTTCAAGGCACTTTATGTTTCCGAATCTGGGTTGTCACTCTGAAGGCAAAACCACGGAGGGCATTACTATGGATCATAAAAATCGGCACAACGCACTGCAATACGCTGACAATGCGCGAGTATTGGTACGCAATCTGTTGCGGGATCGAGTCTCAATAATGATGATTGACTTGACGGAAATATCTAACATAAAGCTCCTAAATCGCCGAGGTATACTTCTTTTCCTCTTAGATCTATACGTTGGACAGTTCTTATCATAGTGCCATTTATGCGTTGGACTTGAACGAAGTGTAATCCTTCAACATCCTAGTCGACCGTTGCCCACTACTCCCCTTTCGGGCGTATCACCTGACTTGTCTTACAACCCCAACTTCTCCGACTTTCTCACACTCCTACATATCAGCAATTATTGCCCACTTTGCCTGTGCTTCCTTCTGCTTCCGTCTGTTGAATGCACATATATATAATCGTCTAAAATATTGACCCACTTAATCGCGACATGCACCCGAAAGCACACCATCCGCAGTAATTGCCGTCGCGCCGAAACCGATTTGTAATTGGATGATGAGCATACTTGCATCTGGCGCGATACGATGTTCCAACATCAACATCATCAAATTGGAATTGTACCTATGGCTGGCCATGGCGACACAGAAGCTCAAAGCGCTGATGTCAGAGATGAAGAGACGCCGCTGCTGGCGGAGCAGCGGATAGAGTCTCGAGGACTGGAGTCTGATCAGAATGAGCTTGGAACATCTGGTAACAGGGATGCGCAGTCAAAGTTGCTTTCGTGGTATCTCTGGAGAGGCTTTTGTGTTCTTGTCGCTGCTCTCGCCCTTGGTGTCTTTATACAGGGATGGATCAATGCCGGTGGCGATGTTGATGTGGGTTACGATTGACCTGCGCAAGTAATTTGTTGAGCTTACTCCTACCCATTAGTTCGATCTGAAAAAGGCTCTTTTACGTGCCCTGGGTGGTGGCCTCAGCGGTGCTGCAGCTATGGTTCTGCAAGTCCTGCTCTTGATGGTATCATTCATGGCTTTCTCAACGTTCTCTCTTCAGATCTCATCGCTAATGATGATCGATTATTTTCTAGCCACTTCGAACCGTTATGAACTACCAGTATCGATTTGGAACCACTTTCACTGCAGCCAGGAAGACACTCTACCGAGACGGTGGAATGCGGCGGTACTATCAAGGAATTGGTGCTGCGCTCGTCCAAGGTTTGCCCCTCGACCCCATTTTGAACCCAAGCTCAACATCTCAGGGCCTGTCTCTCGATTTGGAGACACGGCAGCAAACGCCGGTATCCTCGCGCTTCTCCAATCAAATTCATACCTGAGCGGTCTACCATCACCTATCAAAACCGTATTCGCATCGTTATGGCAAGGCATACCTCACATCATCATGAAAACACGGCTCTAACTTCTCCCCAGCGCCGCAGCTTTTCGAATGCTACTCACCCCCGTTGACACCCTCAAAACGACGCTGCAAGTCCAAGGCGCCCGTGGAACCGCTCTGCTCCGCCGACGAATCAAGACAAATGGTATGGGAAGTTTATGGTGGGGCGCATTCGCCACCGCCGCAGCAACCTTTGTGGGGCATTACCCTTGGTTCGCAACAGTCAGAATTCCCTACCATTGCTCATATTCTCAAATCTGACAAATTGTCTATAGTACAATTACCTTTCCGAAATCATTTCCGAACCGGCCAAACATCCCATCGTAGTATGGCTACTCCGCCTTGCTTTCATAGGTTTCATGGCATCCATAGCCTCAGATTCAGTGTCAAATTCTCTCAGAGTGGTAAAAACGTATCGGCAAGTCAACGATACGAAAGTTGGATATGGTGAGATATATGGTCTTGTCTTGCTATCGATCGATCCCCGCTTACTCTCTTCCACAGTCGAAGCAGCAAGGCTTGTCGTTCTCGAAGATGGTCTCTTGGGTCTATTTGGACGCGGCCTCAAGACTAGAATCTTGTGTAATGGGCTTCAAGGATTGTTGTTCTCCATTCTATGGAAACTTTTTCTGGATTTGTAAGTGTGCAACCATACGATTGGTGGGAACCAAGTTGATCGAACCTTTTACAGATGGGATAATAAGACTGGGTCTTGACATGCGTTTTTGTTATTTGGCCGACGCGGCCGGCTCGGCCCATTTGTGCTGACATTGTGCAAGAGGCCCAGTGGACAGTCGAGAGGGTGAGTATACAAAGAGCTTTGATTTATTTCTTCATCCGTGTATGATCGTTGATGTTACCAAGCCTATTCAGCTCTAATCATCTTATAAGACTTGATATCGATGAAGTTCAAAACTACCTTGGAATTCTTCTCGCGCTCTAAACTCCAACCATTGACGACTGGAATGGACAGCACATCTTTTGCGGTTCTTCCATACTTCCAGTACCTTTGAGACGCATTGCCGTTCCCACCTGCTTTCTTCGAAAAATACCTCTGTAAAGGTAAGTGCTAAAGCGAAGCTCGACATGCACAATAGCGCGAAGAGGCTGCGACATGGCTCTCAACAGCTATCTCGTTTTCTGTCCTTGGCCATCATCTACCAGTCTCTGTATCAATTAGGAAGCATCAATTCTCGCGATTGAGGTATCACTTATGTTGACGGACGAAAATCAACTGGAATTGCCATCCATAATCTACGCCGAATGTTGATGCAATGTTAGCAAATATGTATCTCTACATTCAGCAATCCAAATATATCCAATTTAGACTCAAGGTGCCCAAGACTCGATCGAAAGAATTACTGTGCCACCACTTTCTCGCTTTCAATTCACGCCAAAGGTCTGGTAAAATTTGAAAAGTACGTTCGTTGTGTGGTATAGAGGAATATGTATAAGATGGCGCCGGTTTCGTCTTTCCAAACATGCAAGCAGGGGGTATCATCCGCGCTCCAAAATCACCATTGCCCTCCAGATATGTGCGCATGCGTCCATGGACGCCTCCAAACCCACTTCAAAACAAAAGAAATGATACTCAACGAGTGTAACCAACTATATCGTCTGCAGATTACTCACCGCCCAAACTCTCCCTCAGAGCGTCTTCGTCAAGAGATTCTATGACGGGTTCTTGAGGCAGCGGCACTTCGGGTCCAAATCCAAATATAGGCCCGCTTTGATTGATACCTGCCGCTCTAGGGGCGTTAGCTCCCCCGCTGTGTCGAGTCTCTCGTGAGGGCTTAGGATGCTCAGCAGTGGAAGCAAGGTATGATGTTTCAGCAGCAGATCCCCATCGTCCAAAGACCCAGCCGACTTTAGATCCAAGATTGCTCATGCTGCTTTTCTTCTGTATTGTTGCCGGATTTCGTTGTGATCCGGCGATGCTAGAGAGGTATGAAAGACTATTATTCTGCGACAGCCGAGATGAGGCGTGGATGGCAACAGCACTCGTGCCTGTCAGAGCTGCTCGTGAGCTCCTCGAGGATAGCACGTGTCGACCTCCTCCGGCGAGAAGTTGTGACGGTCGTGATTGAAGCGTATGTATATCCATTCCAGAAATGGATATGAGACTTTCATGGGAAGCAGTCCGGCGAGGGCCGGGCCGCATGACAATTTTAAAATCGAGGTTCCCGGAATCGATCCGAGCTCCTGTCAGGTATGATTCCTCATTTTCCTCCTCGAGAATTACAGCGTGGTGCCCTGTTGACCAATGATCCAGTTCAGGACCAGCAGATTCTCGTTTCGATTTTCCTTTGCTTCTTGAGGAACCAACAAATTGCTGAGAAAACGGCATCGCGCCCTCTGACGATGTTCGCTTTCCCGCATCCAGCGAGAAGCGTGGAATCGAATCGTGACGCGGCTCGATGGGCCCAGAGACCGGTGGAGAAAAAGCGGCGTTGCTTTCTGGACTTGTTGGCCGCGACAGATCTGTGGCGTGGTCGCTGAACACCCGATCAAAGATGGAGTCGTTGTAAGGAGAGCTTGGAACAGATGATAAAGCTGTCTGGCTGGACTGCATCGACCAGCGTTTGATGGAAGCTTGCTGGTTTGGAGTGGTGACTGACATCTGCGCTAGAATAGCAGAAGATGTGTTCGGATTGTTTGAATGGCCCAAGGACACAGTTGATCTTGGCGTTTGAGCACCAGCAGGGGGCGCGAAATGCGAGCTCGTAAGGTTGATGCGTTTCTTCCGCGGTCTTCGTGCAATCTCTTTGCGTGCTGGTTTTGGTTGATCGATCGTCGAAGAGGCGTGATAATGATGGTGGAAGTGAAACTCTTTTACTCCGAGTTCTGCGCCCAGGTTCGGCGTGGCTAATGGCGTAGACGGTGGTTCCTCAACACCTTGCTGCTGCATGATCTGGCGAAGTTTGTCGACCTCGTCGTTCGATCGTTCGAGTAATTCTCTCAGCTCGACAATGCCGAGCTGCAGATTCGCGTTGTCCTGCAAGATTTCCTTGACGAAATGCGACACCACGCTACTTCCATTCTTATCGTAGGGCAGTGTCTTCGAGGCTGCAGTGCCTCTGAGTCTCCCAGCCGCAGTCGACAGCTCCAACTCGACAGCTCGTCTCCTCTCCAAGCGCGCAACAACCTCGATGTGTCTTTCCCTCTCTTCCCGTGCATCTCGTTCGATGCTGTCCATTTGATCTTGCAGATTCGCAATCGCCCGCTCCGCCCGCTGAAAGCGTAGGACTGCCGTTCGTTCATCCTCTTTCGTAATATCCAAAGTCTTTTGCAATGCCTGCTGCTCATCCTCAAACCGGGCCAACTCAGCGTTCAATAGATCCGTCCGCGCAGCGAGACCCGTCAAGCGGTCAATCTGAGCCTCTGCAGACCGTAAGCATTCAGTTAAGGAGAGGATCCGCGAGTCCGACTCCACAAGGGCAGTATTCAGACTTTCGAGCTGATCCAACAACTTCCTGTTCTCTTCGATGGTATGCGCATTTCTCTCCTCCACACCCCGCTTCTCCTGCTCCAGGATTTCGAGATTTTCCAACATACGCTTCCGGTCGATCTCAGTGTTGTAAACATAGGATTCATGGCGACATAGGAGGGCCTGCAAGGGGGTTGCAAAAGTTAGTGAAAGCTCATTTCCGACCGACGGCTCACGGTCGTTATCGAACGTCATGCCATCTGCAGCACAGGCTTGTCTGTTTACCTGGCCCAATTCTCCTGCCTTCTGCGCGTCACTCTGCACTTGTTCCAGTCTTCGGGTCGAGTGGAGAAGGTAGGGGCATTCTGGACGGCCACAACAGCAGGCGAGGCAGTCCGAGTGGTCGTCATCATCTGGTGGCGGTCGGTTTGGGTCCATGGATTTGAATACTGGGTGAGCTGAGGATAGCGGAGAGATATTCGTAGGAGGTCATGTCACAGGCGTGTTGGTCGTGTAGAAATTCGTGTTTACTTCCTCTGTTTATAGTATTATAGTGCCTGAGCGCATCTGCAGTGGCAGCCGCACCCCGTGCCCCCTGCCGTGATACGCAGCTTCATTTACCAACCGCCAGAGCACCAAGAACCACCCTACAATAGTTGGGGAACGACGCAACGAAGAATGGAACGCTGCCAGCCTATCCTTTGATGAGGTGTCGTATCAACAAGTCTGCCACCACGAGTGCTGTGGTACGCCCCTCGTGTCAATACTCAATGCCCAGGATCCGATTGCCAATATCACAGTCCTTGTTGATCGATGCATTCAGGCAGGCACTTGCCCAGCTGCCGTCCGTCATCTGTTCTTAAAACCTAATGTCGATCACCAAGGCTATGAGCTTCGCATGATCGATGGGTTTGAGAAGTAACATCCAGAGCCTCCACTTGCCCGTTGCCTCAGAATTAATCTAATCCACACACCACCACCCTGACTCCAGGGTCATGATGGCGTCTACTCCCTTGGTGACAAACACCCTCCTTCTGCCCTCTCTGCAGCATCTGTCCTGTTAGGAGTGTACCTGCGAGTAGCAGACGCCGTTCAGACATCGAGCAAGTCCAGCGCGCTCAAGACTTTTATGCGCTATGGCCATTCCAAACCCATACGAGGACAGTCCAGACCCAAGCCGCTCCACCATAGATGAGGAGAGAAAGGGCATGGTACAACATGTCGACTCGATAGATATGCCGAGAAGCGAAGACGCTCTGCAGACGTACCCGAAGTCACGAAGATACCTGTTGTCACTGAGTTTGGCTTCGAACCTGCTCTTGTTCGTTGTAATACTCTTCCAGCTTGCCCATCCTTGTTTCTTAAGCGCTCAAACATGCGTGTACGACAAGAGTGGCGGGTCACTGTCTCAGGCCTTGGAGGACACGGATCTGGCAGACATGAAGGGAGAGCTGATGGGCGACGTGAACAAGGTTGTCCCAGAGTGTACGCACCAGAACATCGGCCAGTCTTACATCTTCTCGACTGACAGATAACAGTTCCCACGCAGAAGGTGGCCTTCATGAACGACTCCCGCTACTCAAATGAGAAGATGTTCGTAGACGAGAAGGAATTCAATACCATCCTTTCAACATGGGAAGAGGACATGCCCCGTAAGCTTCGTCTCCTCCTGTTCCTTTGCTCACCTTCCCACCTTCTAACAGTATGCTTCAGTTGGCCGCGGTTTTGTGAAAGTAAACAACGTCTCCTCTCACCCACACCTCCAACGACCCTGGCACCTTTCCTCCTCCCCTGGCCTCGACGGCTACAGTATAGCGTACCTCCATCAATATCACTGCCTATACATGATCATGCGATCGCACGGCCAATACCGTTTTGGGCATCCGTCGCACGATGCAGACATGGAGAGGCATGTAACACATTGCTTCGACTACCTACGACAATCGGTGTATTGTGCTGGCGACTCAGCTCTGGAAGGCAAGAGCGCCATCCCAGGACTTGAGATGACAGACGGGTGGGGAGATACGCATATTTGCAAGAATCAGGAGGCTTTACTAGGCTGGGTGGTGGAAAATCGATTAAGTAACAAGACGGGCATACACTAATAATTACAGTAAATATCACGAACAGCAGTTTTTCTATAACTTCTTTTTTCCAGTGACCATTTTCTTAATGCGTAACCGGTGAGCACATGCACGCCTACGGCAAAGCTATGATTGCGATATCGTGAAGGCTTGCACGCAAGGCAATTATCGGAATACAGCCACTGCTCCTTGCACTCTATAAGGCAGGATCCCGATTTCTGGTTTCTTGAATCCACTGTGTAGTTGGTGTAGTGATGCATCAATCTCTTTCAATATTTGGATAATAGCGCCAACAAATCATCGCTGACATCACTACCTCTCAAAATTCACACGTCCTTTGCGCTGCTAGGAGCTGTCGACTCTACACAATTTTGCAATCCATCAGCGCGAGAACACGACAATCCCTGTACATCTCTCCCTTAGATGAGTGACGATTTAGATAATCCTTCCCCCTCAAGAAGTTCGTCGCTATTGAAACCACCTCTTTGTTGCTGGGGTTTGCGCCGTGTCGGAGCGAAGAAACCATGGCCAGAAGAAGACCGTGAGCTTTTGGAATATGTGACTCGCCAAAATCATTTCGATAGAGAACAGGTCGGAATAAAATCTTCAGGTGCTAACAACCTTGCGGCTATCCGTTGCCATTCATTTCAGGACATAGACAATTGATATCGCGCAGCCATTTCCAAAAAATACGTATTTGGGTCTCTACTTCGCCCGGAAGGTGCCCGGGCAGCAAACTTCCGACTGGCACTTTAAACTATGCCATGTTTAACAAATCACCTTGCCAAACCCCTAGGGTCTTGGCTGTAGGTAACACTCTGAGCATCTTGCGCCTAAGTTCGAAGACTGATTGTATTCTTTTTTGCTTTGACAGAAAACGCCATCATCGTGTACTGAGAAGAGGTATAAGCATTTTTTCGCGCTGGGCAGTGAAGCTGAGACCCCAGCAATTAAGAAGTTGCTGTGGAATCCTGCATGAAGAAGGTATGGCTCTATTAAACCGAGCAGTGTGTCCAGAATGTGATGTAGACCGAAATGGAGTTCCGTGTCCCAGCCATAAGGGCAGGAACATGGGACCAAAAAGGCTGCAGATGGTATAGAGTGCAAAACATGACTAATGGACGGCCTACCATCTTTTGCTTTCTTGTAACCGTTCCACCTCTCATTATCAAAACGCGATCTTATCGTGAATTAAGAGCAAAGGCTTCTCCCCTCCTACGAATTGTTAAACTGAATGAAAGCATCCGTCCGCCGCAGAGCAGGTAACCACTGCTCGCCAGGTTTCTAAAGTCCCGATTTGAAATTGTAGCCAGATGGCAGAACTGAGGTGCGAGGGTCATCAGTGACTGGAACGATAATGGCAGTAGGTATCGTGAACAGCTTGAGGAAGTCCTGGCAGTGTTCCGCGAGCGCTTGCTGCATATCAAACTCTGATAGAGAGCGGAGAGCAGCGGTTGAGGTGTTTCTTCTCGCCAGTGCGTGAAGTTGGATCCGCTCTATCGCCTCGATTGACCTAAGGTCTCAATCGCCACGTGTGATGAAGGAAAGTTGTCGATGGTGCTGTTGTTGTCAAGGTCGGCGGTGGAGTTCATCAAGCTCAGGCTCAGGAAATTTGCTGGCTGCCTGAATCGGCGTGCAGTCGAAGCGTCTGTCTTCTCGTCTCCTCAACTATCTCCACGGCAAAGCAATGCCCAACCACGAGTTACTAGTCCCACGAATCTCCGTTTCTCAAGCTGAGTCAACTTAACCAAAAGGAAAGCCCTCGAACCCGAAGTCGTCACCGTGGCCCCCGTCTTCGTCTAACCGGAAACAGCCAGTCTCGCATCTCATTCTTGTTCGGAGAGCTCATACCGTTGTCAGCCGTTACACACACACCATGGCTGAGTTCATGGCGGGAACTACGAGGATCCAGGCAGAAAATGCTTGTCTGCTCGAAACCGCATTTCTGCACGCCCACGACCTCGATGCTGGCCCGCGAGCCGGAAAAAGAACAGCCCAGATCCTATTATAACATAGCAGCCCCCTGAAGTGGGAACTTTCAGCTAACAGAGAGAGCATCTAGATCCCACATCGACATGGCTGATATCTATTGTGGTATCTATGACCAGCAGCGGCGATGGCCAATGAAGGATTCCAGTATAATCCTTTTGCTGAGTACATTTGTCGTCCCACCTTGACATCATCACCCTGACAAGGTCAATGGCATGGATTACCTACTTTGTGCAGTTCTGAAGCAGGAGGATATGCACCCCTTTGTCTGATGAAACTGGCATAACCCACATTCGTGTCCTCCTGACCGAATTTTACCATACCGTCCTGCTGTTGACTGCTTGTGGCAGCTGCAAAGGTTACATCGCCCCCAGACATTGTTTGAGGCGCAGATTTGAACACTTGATGTCCAAGGCATAATCTTGAACCTGAAATCTCCAGTATGAAAAGAAATTTCTTCGATCGCAACCTGAAAGGTATATATCCAGCGCCATGGAACAGTCGACTTGCATTCTTCATCCACGACATAGTCACCAGCACGATAAAGATCACATCAGCCGAACGCGTTTTCTTTACCATGCCTTCATTCCTCCATTCTCTATTGTTCTCTGCTCCCGCAATTGCGGCAGCTTTGCCACAAATCCCGTCCTTCAGCATGCCCACAGCTTTTGGGGGCGACCTTTCCAGTGCCAGCGCCTCTGGGTCTGGTTTTGCTGTTCCTGCCAGTCCTCTAGCGTTTGGATCTGGCAGTGCTCCTACTACAAGTTCGGCAGCGACCAGCGCAGTCGCCTGTACAGATTACATGCTCATCTTCGCTCGGGGCACATCTGAACCACAAGGTTTCGGTTCTGTCGGCAAGCCTTTGGACACGGCACTGAAAAACCAATTTCCCTCGTATAGCAGCTATGCTGTTGTCTACCCCGCTGGCTTTGACCAGAACTCTGCCTCCGGTTCTGCAGACGCCTTGTAAGTCCACTGCGCATTTGCATGTTGAATCGCAAAAAATAAAGCTGACGGGGTCGACTGATTGTAGGAACAAAATGACAAGCGTGATTGCAAGTTGTCCACAAACGAAATTCATCGTTTCTGGTTACTCTCAAGGTGCAAGTTTGTGCCATGGCATCAAAGCAGGGACATCGGTAAAGAATGCCGTCAGTTCAGTTCTGCTCTTCGGTGATGTAAGTTCTCCCAAAGTGCCTGCGACTCTTCATTCCCTGCCCAATTATCGACCTCCTTAGTTTTCAACGAAGTTTGAAAATGTACTAACCTCAGGTGGTAGCCATATTACAACTTTCCCGGCAATCCGAGCGCTGCAAATCTTCCCGTCAACGACAACAGCCGCATCTTCAACGCCTGCAACTCTGGTGATAGTGTTTGTGGTAAACCAAATGCTCTTGGCACTGGCTCCTCTCATTTGGATTATGGTCCTGTTGTACCCGCTGCGGCTACCTTTACAAAGAAAGCGTCCGCAACTTGAAGTAGTACTACTAGATTATTCTTATAATATATAGTACTAGGTTATTAGTCTATATATACTCGCTTGTCTCTTGTAAAATATAACAATTCAATCTATATACTTTTCTCTTACTACTAAAATAAATACTATCTCTATATAATTAGATATCTTTAAGTTTAATAATTAAACTATATATCTTAGAATATTTTAGTATTATTCTTTCAATTAGTAAAGTCTTACTACTAGTAGTTACTTTAGAAAACTTATAAAATCTACTTGTTATAGTAGATACCTTAAGTCGTAAATAATAGGCCGTGAATAATCTTACTAGTAACGGTAGAAGCCGTAAGGTATAGAAGGTTTTAAGATACTTATATTATATTATTCTTTATTATTAGCTTCTACTATTGTAGGGATATTATAGTAGGAAGAGCGCCGGTAAGGTAAAGGCTAGATATTATTATCCGCCGTTAATAGAAACTTAGATTAGACGGAATAATAGAATAGTATAGTAGGAAGAGCGCCGGTAAGGTAAAGGCTAGATATTATTATCCGCCGTT